>SRMA01026519.1:24280-41476 GCA_007224835.1 Danionella cerebrum | reverse complement strand
ATTTTCACTCATGGCTCACGAACCCGGAGAATAACCCACACATATTAAATACTGTTGTGTTCAGCGGAAACTCCTCTAAAAACGTATCTAATTCAATTTCATATCCGTTAACCACAGCTCGAGCGCCATGCAAATAAACAACAACATGTCCGGAGTATAATTCATGACCACGTTTTTGTTTATGTGCGATATATATCCACAATATAAACGGAAACACCACAACCATGACATTAAATGAAAGCTAACAACCAGCTGAATCCAGCGATATGCAACTCATTAACATTGCATGAAGTATTTCAGAGCAGGGAGCGAAAGTTCCACGAAAAAACGCCAGCGAAACCAAGCAAGCATGTAAATCTTGTCTTACCTTTGCCGTTTTTTCAACAAAAAGTTATTTCCATAGCGATAAAAGTCCGTTTGTTGTTATGTCCGGTCGATAGCTTCGCGCAAACGCCATTTTTGATTATTTCTGTAACTTTGTGGCGTCATTACGTCACCAAATATGGAATGACTCCCCGTGCGTAAGAGGTGGTCTCTCCACGCTGCGCGTCGTGTGATTCGTCGGCGATCCCGTCAGTCTCAAAATGGTTGGGCTGATTGGTTTCCATAGAATCAGAGCTTTCCGTCGATATATAGATCTTCTGGATTGGACAGATGGTCGGGGGGGGGTAGGGACAAGCAGAAGCTTGATGTCAAAGCGTTTGTGAGTGAAACGTTCACAAAAGCGCAGCAAGATGGCGTAAATGAGCTTCTACCCCCCTTTTACAGCGTTTCTTTAGGAGGTTTTTTTGCTGAAATCATGTCCCATAAGCAAGAAAAGAAGACTATGAACGTAGCTGAAGCTTTGGACAAGATTTTTTCCATATTTCAATTATTGTGCCAAATTGTGCCAAACTGTGCCAACATGGATTACGCCTGAACTTTGTTCAATCAAAACCTTTACAGAATATTAGTTTCTTGTAGTATGAACACCAAACTTGCTACAGATGTCCTTGACATGTAGTTGTTACAATTGATTGTGTTTATTTGCTTCGTTATAAGTAAAATAAGGAGATATTGGAGGAAACATGTGTTTTTTTTTTAGGCGGAGTTCATTTTTTGGCCATTCCAACATCAATTACTCTTACCCAGTGTTCTTGACTGTCAAATTAACTCATCCACACCACTCCCCAAGAACCTATCTTCATTTTGATACCAAGATTTGCAGTTTAGACCTTGTAAAAGCTGAGAAATGCCTTAAAAAGTAAAAGTATAGGATTTTCGGAAAATAGGCCTCAGGGCTTAAGAGGTTAATGGGTACGGTTTTACGGAAAAAAATGAAAGGTACGAACTTTTAGAGGATCTGCAACCCCACATGCTAGGGAAAGTGCCCCTGATAGTAGCAGGGGATTTTAATTGTATTTTAACACAAAAGGATCGGAAGAGGGTAGATGATTTTAAAGTAGACAAGACATCGTTTTATTGCAGCACATAGTGAAAGATTTTAGGATGACGGACAGTTTTAAGATCCTGCATCAAAGAGAGGAGGGCTACACCTGGTTCAGTGGTGATGGCTCCAAAGCCTCTCGAATCGACTATGTTTTTACAAGGGACTGCTTGCCAACCGATGCTACATTAACCCCTCTTTTCTTCTCAGATCACGTTATGCTTTCCTGCACCCTTTCACTCCCCATAGGTGTGACTGTTGGTAGAAGTCTGTGGAGGCTGAACTGCCCCCTGCTGGAGGATGAGGAGGTGGTCAAGGAGTACAGGGAGCAGTTTAGCCAATGGCAGACCCTCCAAGACTTCGTTGATTCACGAGCACAGTGGTGGGAAATGGTAAAAGAAAGGACTGGACGTTTTTTTAACCTCTTAAGCCCTGAGGCCTATTTTCCGAAAATCCTATACTTTTACTTTTTAAGGCATTTCTCAGCTTTTACAAGGCCTAAACTGCAAATCTTGGTATCAAAATGAAGATAGGTTCTTGGGGAGTGGTGTGGATGAGTTAATTTGACAGTCAAGAACACTGGGTAAGAGTAATTGATGTTGGAATGGCCAAAAAAATGAACTCCGCCTAAAAAAAACCCACATGTTTCCCTCAATATCTCCTTATTTTACTTATAACGAAGCAAATAAACACAATCAATTGTAACCACTACATGTCAAGGACATCTGTAGCAAGTTTGGTGTCCATACTACAAGAAACTAATATTCTGTACAGGTTTTGATTGAACAAAGTTCAGGCGTAATCCATGTTGGCACAGTTTGGCACAATTTGGCACAATAATTGAAATATGGAAAAAATCTTGTCCAAAGCTTCAGCTACGTTAATAGCCTTCTTTTGTTGCTTATGGGACATGATTTCAGCAAAAAAAACTCCTAAAGAAACGCTGTAAAAGGGGGGTAGAAGCTCATTTAGGCCATCTTGCTGCGCTTTTGGGAACGTTTCACTCACAAACGCTTTGACGTCGAGCTTCTGCTTGTCCCTACCCCCCGACCATCTGTCCAATCCGGGAGCTCTATACATCGCCGGAAAGCTCTGATTCTGAGGAAACCAATCAGCTCAACCATTTTGAGACTGACTGGATCGCCGACGAATCACACGACGCGCAGCGTGGAGAGACGTGCTCTTACGCACGGGGAGTCATTCCATATTTAGTGACGTAAGAGGAGCACTGGAGCAACAGAAAAAACACAAAATGGACTTTTCGCGAAGCTATCGACCGGACATAACAACAAACGAACTTTTATCGCTATGGAAATAACTTTGTTGAAAAAACGGCAAAGGTAAGACAAGATTTACATGCTTGCTTGGTTTTCGCTGGCGTTTTTTCGGGGAACTTTCGCTCCTGCTCTAAAAGACTTCATGCAATGTAAATGAGTTGCATATCGCTGGATTCAGCTGGTTGTTAGCTTTCATTTGATGCCATGGTTTTGGTGTTTCCGTTTATATTGTGGATACATATCGCACATAAACAAAAACGTGGTCATGAATTATACTCCGGACATGTTGTTGTTTATTTGCATGGCGTTCGAGCTGCGGTTAACGGATATGAAATTGAATTAGATACGTTTTTAGAGGAGTTTCCACTGAGCACAACAGTATTTAATATGTGTGGGTTATTCTCAGGGTTCGTGAGCTATGAGTGAAAATGTAACGCACAAGGGGGCAAGTCCCCGGTACCGGGGACTCTCGGGCTTAAGAGGTTAAATCAGCAGGAAAAAAGAAAAAGAAACAAGGTGCATGATGGGGTTGCAGAAAAGCTTACAGAGGTATTTTAATCTTTTAAATGCGGGTTACGATTTTAATGATGAAATAAAAGCAGTGAAAAAGGAAATGTCAGTTTTAGCCAACATACAAAGTAAAGGGGTCATTTTAAGAAGTTGGGAACGGGAAATAGAGGAAGGGGGAAAATGCACACGCTATTTTTAAAAAAAGATAATAGGATAGGGAGGGTCAATTTCATCTTTAAACGTGGGCGGGCGGGAAGTGAACAAAACAGGGAATATTTTAAAAGAAGTTGAACGTTTTTATGATGAATTGTACCACCATAAGGAAATAGACGAGTGTGTTTTAAAAAATGTTTTAGATTCTTTAGAAAAAAAATGGATAAAAGGACTAGACATCCCCGGGACAGGAGGACTGATGGCGACGTGTGTTTTATATATGGACGATGTTACCCTTTTAGCAACAGACCTTTTATCCCTACGAAGAGCACTGGACTTGACTGACTGGTACGGTCGGGCCTCGGGTGCCAGACTGAACAGGGAGAAATCTGAGGCCCAGCTCTTCGGCCGTGGGGGAGAACTGACAAAGAAGGACTGGACATTGTTTTTAAAGAAGAGGATTTTAAAGTTTTGGGGGTTAGATTTGACGAAGACGGTAGAGGACTGGGAAACTGGACCGACATGATAGGGAAAGTTAGAAAAAGATTTGGGTTTTGGTGACTAAGATAGATGACTTTTGAAGGCAAGATACTGGTTTTTAAAGCTGCAATTTTACCCCTTTTAATGCTAGTCGCATCTGTTTTTAGCCCCCCAAGAAGGTTTTAGTGTTGTTGGAGAGAGCGGTGTTTTATTTTCTATGGTGGTCCAAGTGGGAGCGCCTGAGGAGAGAGGTTATTGAAAAAAGACCGGAAAATGGAGGTAAAGGCCTCCCAGACCCCCACTTGTTTTTAGGAAGTAGATTCACCGCGCTCCATTTTAATTATGCCCTAGCCCCATCCGAAGAGAACAAGACAGCGGCTATGGCACGCTTCTGGATGGGGTCTCTTTTAAGAAACAAAAAACTTTTACCTATTGATCTTAGAGTCCCGGTCGCTTTTAACCTCCCAAAAGAGTACAGTTTTATTTCCAAATTTTTAAAGAAATTTGTTTTAGAAACAAATGATGCCACGATTTTAACTAACCACAAATCTTTGATCTCCCTTGTGCAGGACCGGGAGAAAGTGAGTCCAATTCCTGGCCTCACTTTCTGTGAGGCCAAACAAGTTTGGAGGAATGCTGCCCATCCTGCTCTCCAGAACCGGCACAAGGACCTGGCATGGATGGTTGCTCATGAGGTCCTCTTGGTCAGGGCGGTTATGCACTCCAGAGGCATGGCCAAAAACTCCACGTGCCCTCGGCCCGGGTGCAATGCCCCGGAGCCCGTCCGACATTTTCTCCGGGAGTGCGGTGCTGCGCGGGACCTGTGGGCCTGAACTGGCCCCCTGTTATTCCCGTGCCTGCCGGCGGGTAGAGTCCAGGGGAACTACAGACTCGCTGTTCTGGGGGTGGGCTGGAGTTTGGAGGGTCTTACTGAAGAACAGTTTGCCTCGCTCTGGCCCGCCCTAAACACAATAAAGGACGTCCTCTGGACCACCAGAAACCTGCTGGTGGGGAAACGCGTTGCGGTGCCCCCCCGGGTGTGCGAGCAGATGGTAACATCTATACTGTGGGGGCACCGGGCGTCGTCATTCGGATGTGGGGGCCAGGGTCGCACGGAGAAGGTCCCGGCCGTCACTGTCCCTGACTGCCCGTAGATGCACCCTCACCGACTACGGCTACGGGAACAGCGGGCCGGAGAGAGGACCTCAGCTGAGTGCTGGGCGTGCCACGGAAGCGGCGGGTTCTGGAGAGAAGGATGAGGCTCATCTTGTTAGGGACTCACCCCGGTCTTGCACAATGGCTGATCCTATTTTTAGTATTTTCATATTTTTAAAGTCGTGCCATTCTTTTGTATATTTTAACATATAGCCCATTTTAAAATTTTTCTGTTTTTACTTAAATGATCGCTTTTACAGTGTATTATGGACAAAGAAATGATTTACCAAATGTTTTAAATAGCCATCACTGCCTTTTTAACAGACCAGTACTGTAATTGACTGACAGACTGTACTGTACATGGATGACTGTGATGACTGACATGCTATGAGACATTTGTATCAATAAAAAACTGAAAGAAAAATCTGTTCTTATCAGAAAGAAAAAAATCTGTTCTTATCAGTTTAATATCTGATACGTGTCCTATTTGGACACTATATATTAAATGGATTTTTGCATACAGGAGATGGAACAGGAGCTTGCTTCGTCCACTCCATGCATTGACCTGATATTACAGTGTCTTCAGGAACAGTGCATTGCTCTTAAACTTGTGAAAAGAAGACTTTGTAGAGTGAGTCAAATGGTGACATTTTCGGGAGATGGCATACGGCGCGTAAATGCAAAGCTGATGACAACATATGAAGCATGATTTGGTGAACTCATCAATTTAATGTAGCTTCAAAGTAATGACGTTATGTCGACTTGGTTTCCATTGTTGCTGTGCACTGGCAAAGAGCTCTCTGCTTGTCCGACAAAGTCAAGGTGTTTGTGTTGTCTTTAGATTTTTTTTAGTGCCCAATCACGGAAACACATGTCATTGTACGCGGTAATTGTCTTCCTTCAGATGCACATACTGGATGCGGGAATCTGCCGTCGTTGCCTGCTCTTCGGTAAAGGGACGCAAACCCACTGTTCTGAGTGGATGGCAGGCTGCCAATCTCCCAGCCCCGTTCTTTCGATACAGTTCTTTGAGAATAGCCGGTTCTTTCGATACCACTGCTAAACAAGAGCTAGTTCTTGAGACTCCGATCCCTAAGAAAAGATGCGTCCTCACAGTTCTAACAAGTGGTTCCAACTCGGTCATAAAATGTCTGAAGCTGAGAAAGCATAGCCTTCTTTGCTTTTAAAAAGGTAACGCTTAATGCGGTGCTGGCCTGACGAGAAACCTCGGTTAAGCAGTGTGTCTAATCACAGCGCTGCAAACGAGACACAGGTTGACCATTTTGTGGCCAGCCCTCCCCCAGCCGTCCTGTTCCTCCTGTAGGATTATAAATGTAACATCTGTTGTCAGCTATTTAACAACAGCCAAAGCTATGTGTTTAACTTTGCGTTTGGTACTTAAGATTCATCAGTTAATGATTGTGATTTACAGAGAATTGCTCAATAAGATAGACAAACTCTTTTTACGTAATACCAGCTAATGTATCTTGTCTTTGTTGGGGGCTGGTGGAATTTAGGTAGGTGCTACTTGATTGGCAGTCTTTTGTTATCTGATCAGGCTTTGAACTGACCACTTCTTTTGTGGGCAGCCCCCTAAGGTTTCCAGTGTTTTAGATACAAAAAAAGAATGTTTTAGTTTGCTGTGTTGAAGGATTTTGGATGACTGCAGCTCCGAACATTGAACTTGTTCTGTTACCCCAAAATCTCCTGGTCTTCGTTTCTCAGTTTCCTACACTCCCTTTCTTTGTTGTCTCTTTCCTGCTTATTGCTTCTCTCCCACATTTGCTACTCCTGTTTTTCCTGGTGTTTGTGTTTCACATTCTTTTCAAATCTTTCCAATTAATGAATGTGATAAAGCAGTACAATTCACGAAACTATCTTGTCTGTTTTTCCAAGCCATGGGAACAACCAGTTTCTTTACTGTGCGACAAAGCGCAAATAGTAACCGTCACCAAAAGTGAGTTTCCACCGAAAATAGTTCCTACCTCGAGCCATTTGTAGGCATCGCTTCTCTGCCTTTTGGCTAAGATCAAGTTTGATCCAAACCAGATGGAGAACATGAGGAGAGGGAAATATGCTGGCCAAGATGGTGCAGTTGAAGAATACTGTTTGTGTATCAGTGAATTTGGATGCTACAGTTGATATGAAAGAAAAGTTTCATCGTGAATTTATTGTTGTGGATTTGTTGCGGAAGTTCTTCAATGTTCCTGCATCCTTGGTCTACTGTCTTCAGGATTTTTCCACGTTGGGATTCATGGATATAACCTTTTTTCAGTTGCAGGATTGCATTGCTTTTTTTGAGTTATGGGAGGAGCGGAAAGATCATGAGGTTCTGGCTGGTTTGTTGGCTCATCCGGCTTTTGCTCAGGATTTCCTGCCAATTACGGTACAATCCTTTCGTTGAAGATGGTGATGTCCTGGCCTTTCTCACAAGGTACTGTGAATCTGTTAAGGGGGGCGAACGGCTGAAGGACAAATATGGTATCTGGAATGGCAAACAGAGATTTAATGTGAAGCTGAAAATTGACCCAAGTACACCTGGAGGGTTAACCTCTTAAGCCCGAGAGTCCCCGGTACCGGGGACTTGCCCCCTTTTGCGTTACATTTTCACTCATAGCTCACTAACCCTGAGAATAACCCACACATATTAAATACTGTTGTGTTCAGCGGAAACTCCTCTAAAAACGTATCTAATTCAATTTCATATCCGTTAACCACAGCTCGAACGCCATGCAAATAAACAACAACATAGTCGGAGTATAATTCATGACCACGTTTTTGTTTACGTGCGATATGTATCCACAATATAAACGGAAACACCCAAACCATTACATTAAATGAAAGATAACAACCTGCAGAATCCAGCATATTGAAACTCATTTACATGGCGCAAAGTATTACAGAGCAGGGAGCGAAAGTTCCCCGAAAAAACCACCAGCAAAAAAAAAAACAAGCGTGTAAATCTTGTCTTACCTTGGTCATTTTTTCAACAAAAGTTATTTCCAAAGCGATAAAAGTCCGTTTGTTGTTGTATCCGGTCTTTAGCTTCGCAAAACTCCATTTTGGCTCCCTCTCCTATCTCTTTTCTAAGAATAACATGACCAAATATGGAAACAGTCCCCGTGCGTAAAAGTAGTCACGTCCATGTTTCGTGTCCTGTGATTCGTCAAGGAACCTGTCCATCTCAAAACGATTGATATTATTGGATTCTACGGATTCTAAGCTTTCCATCGAGCTATAGAACTCCCGGATTGGACAAACGGTCGAGGGGTTGAGACAAGGGGAAGTCACAAAGTGTGGTCATGTATAAATCGGCGCTTTACGCATGACGCACGGCACACAGTGGAAAGTTATTTCACCTGCACGTCTCCAGCGTTTTTTTGTGATTGTTTTTGCTGAAATCATGCCACGCAAGAAGACCATGAACGTAGCCGAAGCTTTGGACCAGATTTTTTCTGACGAGGCTTTGGATCTGATTCTTGAGGATTCGTCAGACACGGACATCAGTGGCTCAGAAGCAGAATTTCTGTATGAAAGGTAAACATCCTATTTTTTACACGCGTTGTTAGTTTTTGTTTTATTTGTGTGCTTGCATCATTCTAAAACGTAAAATGTCGTTTTATAGCCATTTTAGTAGCTAATAGCCATTTCTTATTTATCATCAATGAGTACTCCAATTTGTTTGACTGTATATTCAAAGTTCACAGCCCAAATAACTCTGTACAACAGTATGTACGGTTAACAATTAGTTTTAATTTTTATTATTATTTATATATATATATATTGAATTTTCTTAGAAACTAATTCACTCCCAAAAACAAAAGTCTGCCACATATTGTTTTCTCTCTCTCTCTCTCTCTGTATATATATATATATATATATATATATATATATATATATATATATACACTCACACAATTCAATTTCATACCTGGACTAACGGTTCTAATTTGATTTACAGCAGTGATGATGAAAAGTATGAACTGCCCAGGCCCTCATCTCCTGAGCAAGGAACACTTGAACAGGCTGCACCTTCAACAGTACAAAGGTGAGGGTCTACATTTTTGTTAACAAAAGATGTGTGAACAGTCTTTGCCAAATGAGTTATTGCATAACTTCATTACATAACCAACAAGGTTATGCAATCTAACCACTTTTGTCATTCAAAAGGAAGAGGTATCAATGTGAAGGACTGTGAATTGATTTGAAAAAAATTAACGATCTGTCTTTTCTTTCACAGTGGTGAGGACTGCAGACACATTCACACCTTCAAATGAGCAAGGTGTGGCTTCCACTTCCCACCTGGAAGTGGCATTTCAGACCGGTTCTGAAGATGAGTATCTGCCATCCTGGCATGATGGACAGTAAAGCTTTTTTTTCACCCCATTCTTTCTTTGTGTGTGTTTTTTTTATCTTATTTTTGTAAATAAAGAGTGCTGATAAAAATTATGAATTGTGTATTTACTATTTGAAAATTGTATTTTATATGACCAAATATGTAAGAGTATCCTAAATTTTCAATTTCATTGAGATATTCCATATTTGTGCCAAATTGTGCCAAACTGTGCCAAATGGATTCCACCTCAATCTTGTTTAATCAAAACATGTACAGAATGTTACTTTCTTGTAGTATGGACACCAAACCTGGCACAAATGTCCTTGACATGTAGTGGTTACAATTGATTGTGTTTATTTGCTTCGTTACAAGTAAAATAAGGAGATATTAGAGGAAACGTGTTTTTTTTTAGGCTGAGTTCATTTTTTGGCCATTCCAACATCAATTACTCTTACCCAGTGTTCTTGACTTGTCAAATTAACTCATCCACACCACTCTTCAAGAACCTATCTTCATTTTGATACCAAGATTTGCAGTTTAGACCTTGTAAAAGCTGAGAAATACCTTAAAAAGTAAAAGTATAGGATTTTTGGAAAATATGACCCAGGGCTTAAGAGGTTAAGAGAAAGGGGAGGTGTGATTCAAGTGGACAAAGAGCCATGGACACATGTTAAGGGGAGGGGATAGAGAAAAAGCAGGTGTAAATGGGAAATGAAAGTGATTTTGTTTTGGGGTTTTTTTAATGTCTGTTGTGAGTTTTTAATGTTTTACTACTGCTTTTCGTGTTTTTAAAGACTTTGTTCTCTTCCTTCTTATTTTGTTATGGACCACATCAAAATTGGTTCTTTTAATGCAAGAGGACTGAGAATGGCCCAAAGAAGGAATGCTGTTTTTTATCTTTAAATCTGTGTCTCTTAGATGTTTGGTTTTTTTACAAGACTGCCATTTGAAAAATGAAAATGACTGTTTAGTGTTTTCTAAAGGATGGAAAAGGGGTCCTTTTTGGGGGGCAGGGAATGGTAATTCAGATGGAGTTGGAATTTGTTTTTCTCTTGGGATTTCGTAATTGAAAATGTTCATTTTCCATGAAGGATTGTAATGGTGGACCCTCGGTGGAAGGGGGTCGCTTTTAGGTTTATTAATGTTTATGCTCCAAGTGAACCCGGCGAGAGAAGGGATTTCCTTGACAATGTGAACAATATTTTATTTACTGAAAAAAGGGTTATTTTGGGGGGAGACTTCAATATGGATTTAAGGAATTCCACAGGTGCTGCTTTGGGCCTTTTGGTCAAAAATTTTTCTTTGAAAAACAGTTTTTGTGATATGGGTGGAAATGGACCTAAATTTACATGGATTAATAGTAGAGGTGATACATCACTTTTAGATTATATTTTAGTTGGGCAACATTTGCAAGTTTTTGGTTATGGGATTATTCCAATGTGGTGCTCAGACCACTCTTTAGTGGAAATCCGGGTGGGGGTAGAGGGAGAAAGGAGGGGAAGGGGATCTTGGAGGATGAATGTTTTATTAAGAGAACGTCTTTTGCAGAGATCTTGCTTTATTACTTAAGGGGTGGAAGAATTTAAGGGGTTTGTTTGGATCACACGGGGAGTGGTGGGAGGGAGTTAAAATAAAAATTAAATGGTTTTGCAGGGAACGGGGTAGAGAGATGGCTTGATTTACAAAAGACTTGGACGAGTGGGGAATTAAGGACAAGGGAAGGGTGGCTAAAAGCAAGAAGTTTACAACAGAAGATTTTTAAGGCTTTAGTTTAGAGTTAATAGTGTTTACTTGAGTTAATAGCAGACCTATTTATCCTCAGAACCTTTAATGGGAGAATTTTCTGGGCCAGCCATTCTGAAACCTATCTGGGCTTCATTGGTTCTACCCTACCTCTGTTTCACTCGCCGGTCCAAAAGGATGCAAGTGACAGAGGAGGGTTGAAGACAAACCAGATCTATCCCAATAACCTATAAATTTAGAGACTTTGGTTTGTGACTTGGGTTTTAAGGCTTAGATTTATGGTTTAAGCTTAGGTTTGGGACTTAAATTTCAGATTTATATTAGGGCTGTCAAAAATAACGCGTTAATGACATTAATTTTTTTGTGTGTTGTTAATTACGTTAATTTTTTTAACGCATTACACGCATGCGCAGTGTGACAAATTATTTGTCAGCGAAGTGGTTAAAGGGCTAGAGGCGAGATGGAGAAAGGTGAGCCTATGGAGGGATTCAAATATAAAATGAATAATGATGGTACAATTAATAAGTACAAGGTTATTTGCAAGATTTGTAACAAGGAGTTTCAATTTCACCGGAGCTGTTCAAGCTTGAGGTACCACGTCAATGCTAAACATGCGTTTGCTTGGCCGTCACGTGGTTTGCATCAAACCACGCTGAATGTTCGCATGCCGTTAACAAAATCAACTTCAGATTATTTGACCAACGCAATAGCAAAATGGATTGCAAAGGATTGTAGACCCATTAGCATTGTAGAAGACTCAGGCTTTATGAATGTTTTGCAAGCAGCGTCTCAAGACTCATTCTATAAGCCACCGTCAAGAGCCACAGTTATGATGAAAATCCACGAGCTCTATGAAAACGAAAAAGAAAAGAGGAATTTGGTCCTGGCTCAAGTAAATTATATCGCCTTGACAGGAGACCACTGGACATCAGTGAGTAACAACAATTACCTCGGAGTAACTGCACATTACATCAATGACACATGGGAACTGAAGTCTTTTGCACTGACTATATTAAAAACTGAGGAGCGTCATTTTGCTGAGGCTTGTAAAGAACAGTTCCTGTCTGTTGCACGTAAGTGGGATATCGAGGCCAAAATGACAACCATTGGGACTGACAGTGCACGAAACATGGTTGCCGCAATTCGACTCACACGATATGAACACATGAACTGTCGCTCACATGGTGCAGCGAAGTATTACAGTGAGTCTCGCCGACAGCGGCTTTGTGAATGCTTTGGTTAAGGCGCGCAAAGTTGTCGGCCATTTTAAGCACAGCCCAGCAAATGCTGCGGAATTTCAAGCACAACAAGTCAGCCTGGGAAAGAAGCAAGAACCATTGATCCAGGATGTTCCAACACGTTGGAATTCGACGCTGGACATGGTCAAGCACTTGAGCAGCAACAAAGAGGCTGTCATCGCAGCCCTGGACAATCAGGAGCACAAACTCGTTTTGCCGACCACAGCAGAGTGGGATAAACTGCAAAATCTGGAGACACTTTTAGAGCCATGCAGGTAAATCAGTCTGTAGTCTATCAAATAACATTGCTTAGATTTTCTTCTGGAATAAAATAAACCAAGTTAAATATCAATAACGTGAGCTTGCGTGTGTGTAAATAATAATTAGGATGATAATTTTTATTTGATTTTATTTGTCTCCAAAAGTGAGCAAAACCTTACAAATCTTTGCAAAACCTCCCTTTTGGGACATCCTCATTTGTAAAACTCCATAAAATAATAGTAAATTAACTTTTCATTTTATTGATTGTAAAAATGCAGACAGTTTTTCTGTGAGGCTTAAGGTTAGATTAGAATATTTATAACTAGTACTGTATAGAAGTCTGTGTAATGTCCCCATTTGATTCATAAGTAAACATCTGTGTGTGTGTGTGTGTGTCTCTGTAGGTATGTCACTGAGCTCCTGGGTGGGGAGGCCTATGTCTCCTGTTCTGTGGTACTACCTTCTCTCTGCCACTTGCGTCTCAAGATGGAAGCTTGTGATGAGGACCCTGCATATGTGGTGAGATTCAAGACCAAGTTCAAGGAGGACCTAGCATCCCGTCAAGAACAGCTCAACAATACATGGCTCCAGATTGCTACAGTATTGGATCCTCGTTTCAAAGACTTGAAATGCCTGCCCAAGACAGACAGGGAAAAGGTGTGGACCACACTTGAAGGGATGCTGCAACAAGAATCACCCAGAAAGTCTTCACAGACACATGATGATGGGCCACCCAGGAAGAAAAGCCTTCTGCAAATGGGCTCAGATTCAGAATCAGAAGGTGAAGAGGTCCAACCTGCCATACACAGGTATAGAGCAGAGCCCACCATTAAATTGGAGGACTGCCCCTTGAGGTGGTGGGCATCTCATTCAGGCGCCCATAAGAAGCTGGCCTTACTGGCTCACAAATATCCAGCCACTCCCGCAACCACTGTTCCCTGTGAACGACTTTTCTCAGTTGCAGGTCACATTGTGAACAAGAAAAGGTCAGCTTTACTTTCGGAAAATGTGAACAAGTTAGTTTGCCTCAGCAACTGGCTGAAAGATGATAAAGCTCAGTAAATTTGAAAGGTGATGTGCAAACAAAAAGGGCACTTTCAGTGCAACATATTATAGTAATTAGGCTTGCTTGAGCAACTGGATTAAACAATGGAGGTAAAAGAATGTTCTTTTGGTTTGATTTAAAATTTGTATTGAAAATATTGTTTACCACACAAAAGCACAACAGATGACTCAAATTGTGCATGATAAAAATGTGGTAGGTCACTGTTATAATTTGACTGCATTGATTGCTTTCTTTTCAATTGAATTAACATCCTGGTTAAGAGTGATGACAAGTATGGTCTGTTGCATGTTTCAGCTTGATTTAAACCACCATTGTTTGGCCGTGGTAAATAAACAGACATGATAGGAAAATTATGTATTTGTGTCCTGTCATTATCTTCTGTTTCAGAAAGCAAGAATTGTCTTCAGGTGTAGTTGCAATTAGTGATTAATCATGATTAATCCACTGAAAATTCTGATTAATTTGATTAAAAATTTTAATCATTTGACAGCCCTAATTAATATTGGTTACTTGACTTAACAGCGGTGTTACTTATTCCCAAATTGGAGTGAGGGAATACTTTTCGAAACACTTCATCAGTGGTGTGCCTTGGCGTCATTGGGTGTTTCGGCCATTTTACAGACACCCTCTTCCAAGGTGGCCCGCTCAGAGTGATCATTCTCAGAGCTAGTGTCTCGTAGCCAATTAATTAGTTCAATTGGAACCACAGATCCTGCAGTATGGGTTCCAATGGGATTCCTCTACTAAAAAATTTAGCATTCGATGAGCTATTTTTCTTAGTTTTCATTAAAAAAATGTTTTTTTTGTAAAATCACTAAAACGGTTCTAAGTTTTAAGCGTCCGAGAGTTTAAGTAGCTGTGGTGCATCAGTGCTAGCCACCGTAAAAAATTGGGCTACCAATTAAAGTCCATGAGCCCCAGACCCCCACAACCTGCGTGCCTTGTCCAAGTAGAGTCAGGGGGGGGTTGGATACCATACCTTCACTCCACCAGATAAGCCCCTTGTTGACACCGTTAGGTTACCAGGGTTATCAGAATAGAGTCCGGAATCGTAAGATCTCATTAATATTAAAAGTAAAAAAAAATAATACACCTACTCACCCCACTATCTAAAAAGTGGTACAAGTAGGGCAGGTTTCATTCTAGCGGGTGAAACCCCCATAGGGTTTGCACCAAGCTTCTACTAGAATTCCACCCTAAAGCATGATTCAAGAACCCAGCCGACATCATCCTTACCCGGACAACCGTAGGGAGAATCTGCTCTAAAGGTTAACAATTTCCTATTACCCCTTGTTCTATCACTATACCTCCGTTCTATCTTGAAGACGGTTACCTCAAAAAAAAATTTTTGTGATGAGCCTATCAAGATCCCAAATTCAGACAATCAAACTTAGAATATCTAATTATAATTAGAGTCCCATTTGTAATTTGTAGTTTGTAGTTTAGGGTTAGGTTTAGGGTTAGGTTTACGGTTAGAGTATAAGTTTTAGGATTAGGTTTGGGGCTAATTTTAAGGCTTAAGTTTAGAACCAATTGTGGTTACTTAAGTTAAAAGCAGACCTATTTATCCTCAGAACCTTGAATGGGAGACTTTTCTGGGCCAGCCATTCTGAAACCTGTCTGGGCTTCGTTGGTTCTACCCTACCACTGTTTCACTCGCAGGTCCAAAAGGATGCAAGTGACAGAGGAGGGTTGAAGACAAACAGGATCTAATTATAATAGTAAAATTATATTTACTTATTGGAATTGAGATTAACTCTCTTTTCTGTTATGTGCCCCTTGGAGGTCTTTTATTTCCTCTCATGAAGGATGCACCTTATATTGTAATGATGTTGAATGGTTGATTATATTTCTGGTGCTTTATATAGGGGTATATCAGGTCCGATGGCTTGGGCAGGGTTAGGTTTTGAAAATTTTACAACGACTCCCATCATCCCAGGTTCCTCCAAAGCCTTCATCAGACGTCTTTTTTTTAGAAAAACTTGGTAGGTAAAATGGCAAGGTGAAACACAGGCCGACGCTTGTCAGATTATACCCCTAAGCTTTACACCAACCATTTTATATCCAACTTTTGCCTCTCCAAGAGAATACTTCTGGTTGGCTTATAAAATATCTATTAAATTACACTCTAAAGAATCACTCATGTTACAAAATCCTAGGGTTAGGGTTAGGCCACGGAAGGTGTCAGCGATCTGAAATTTTTTCCACATGTTCCCCTCGTCGGGACGAATCCAACGAGCCTGGGCCCATCTCTCTACAACCTCCAGAGCCAGAGATATGGAGGTTTTTTTTGCCCTATTTCCCGGCTTCTAGCGTGGTGCGGAAAAGGGGCAAGGGGCTGATTTTTTTCCCAGAAACTAGAGAACGAGACCTGTCCAATGAGCCCGGGCTCATCTCTCTACGACCTCCAGAACCGGAGATACGGGGGGTGTCCCGGGTGCTTGGTCATGCTCGGACAGGAGCGTTTCTGCCCGGGTAAGGATCTGAAAATCGCTGCGGTTGGTCCCTGGAGGTTTAGACTTAGTGCAAAAACTGAAAAAAAAAGAAATAATAATTCCTCAAGGGGACCCCTTTCAGGCTGACCCTCATGCCCGCCGGAGTGCACCCTGTCGGCCATGGAATTGGACCCCTGGGAGTGCTCGGGGATGCCCGGAGGGTCGCGCATGTGGCAGGGAAGGCTCCGAAATTTGCCGCTGTCAGTCTGTGGAGGTTCTGAGAACCAGAGCATGGAAGTGTACCCCCGGGAGTGCTCGGGGATGCCTGGAGGGTCGCGCATGTGGCAGGGAAGGCTCCGAAAATTGCCGCTGTCAGTCTGTGGATGTTCTGAGAACCGGAGAATGGAAGTGTACCCCCGGAAGTGCTCTAAGATGCCCGGAGGGTCACGCATGTGGCGGGGAAGGCTCCGTAAATTGCCGCTGTCAGTCTCCGGAGGTTCTGAGAACCAGAGCATGGAAGTGTACCCCTGTGAGGTTCCACGGGATGCCCGGAGGGTGGAATGTGTGGCGGATGCCACTCTGAAAAACTCTGCTGCTGCTCCCTGGAGGTTTGGACTTAGTGCAATGAGTGAATCTCTTGAAGTGTACCCCTGTGACAGCCAGGGGACGCCCAGAAGGTCACCCTTGTGGCGGATGCCACTCTGAAAAACTGGTGATTCCTGGAGCAGAAATCTTGAAAACTATTTTCAGTCAAAAAGGTGCACCATTGGTGCCAACGATATCCTCCAGGGGCCCCCTTCGAGGCTGACCCTCATGCCCGCCGGAGTGCACCCTGTCGGCCACAGGAGTGTGGCGAGAGGCATGTATGATTTTCCGAAATTCTATTGCACAAAGGTTAAATTTTCGCCCGCGCCCTAGAGGATTTCCTGTGACAGACCTTATTAGGGCTCGAGCACCGAAGGAGCTCGGGCCCAACGGGCTCGAGCACCGGAGGTGCAAGAACCCTATTGTTTCTGTTAGGATTATTAGGGCTCGAGCACCGAAGGAGCTCGGGCCCAACGGGCTCGAGCACCGGAGGTGCAAGAACCCTATTGTTTCTGTTAGGATTATTATTCT
>SRMA01026519.1:0-21458 GCA_007224835.1 Danionella cerebrum | reverse complement strand
ACTTTTAATTTTTAACACTTTCTGCTTTCTAATTTTTCACACTTCAGCATCCACTTTCAACTTTACATATTTCAAATTTACAATGTTTCAGCTTCAGCTTTTGAAACTTTCTAATGTTTCACTCTTCAGCCAAGGAATTCAGCAATTTGAGCATTCCCTTTTCAGCTCTCTGCATTCACACGCATTTTCCGCTAGGAAATGCACTTTCTAGTTATTCTTCTTCTTCTTATTCTTCTTCTTCTGACAAAAATTCTACCGTCAACTCCTCCTAGCCCGTTTGAGCTACAGCCACGAAACTTTCAACACACCTCAAAGCTGTTCTGTATATTTATGCTATATCTTTTCGGACCGATTTGACCAGCGGTTTCCGTAAAAATCGCGAATTTCGGCCCAAAAATCGCCCAAGTCATTCCCTATGGGGGCCCTAGAGTGGTGATGTCATCGCCCACTCTAACTTTGAGCAAGCTCAGTCTTGTTGATACTTGCAATGTTTTCTCAACTAAAAATTAACCTTTACACACACATTTTATATCTAAATGGTAGAGATTTTTGTCCTCTTTTCAGTTGGTGCTGTTTTCATTTTTAAAAAACACACGGTTTTTACTCCAGGTGGCCTAAACCACAACGAGTGCACATAATTGCTCCATTCACCTCCATTCAAAAATTCTGGTGGACTCTGTTTAAAATCTCAATCGCAGGCTATTTTTAACTCGCCATAAATCATTCACACTTTATCACAGCTTCACAAAATTTACACCATTCTCTTCCTTAAAATCTTGGGATTCTAACAGTAAAAGAAATATTTCAATACCTCTGTTCATTCTTTCGTAATGTTTATTTGTTTGAGGGTATGGATTTCTCTAAAATGAGCAGTTGCACAGAATCAAATGAAGGCTATTTGTAGCTCGCCATAATTTTTTTATTTCTAATCACACCTTCACAAAAATTACAGCATTCTCTTCGTTAGGGTCTTCTGCTTCTGACAAAGAAAGAATCATTTCGATATGTCTTACGGTTCTTCTATAATCTTTATTTGTTTGAGGCATGGAAATCGGATTTTCTCCAGCAGATTTGCCATCGTTTGAAAATCTGACAGTTGAATTTCCAGCTGCAGCTGACTCGTTTGAAAATCTGACAGTTGATAACTCCAGGTGCAGCTGATTTCAAATAAGTAGGTCAAAGGTCTCATAGACTTTCAATGGCCCATTGAAATGAATGAAGCATGAACCCCATAGATCCTATTGTAAAAGAGCTTCTGTAATTGATTGACACTGGAAAGTCATACCAGCATTAAGGAAGCAAATCACTGCTTGTGATTTAACATAAAATAATTAAGCCACACCCACTTTTTGACATAACTTTCAATGTCAAATATCTTCTAAACAGAACACAGTACAGACATGGGGGTTGCTTTATATTATTCTAAATGTAAAGTAGATTACAACATGATGTCACTGACTCCTCCATAGCAACCAAATTGTTTACCATAGCAACTAAATTGCCATATCTCTATCTTCGGTTAGGAAAATGCTAGAGACTTGGGGGTTGGTAAGCTTCACCCATACTGACAGCTGAAACATTATATCATGTAAATGACACCTCCATAGCAACCAGACTGGTTACCATAGCAACCAATATGGCATGACTCTCTCAGCTTAGGAAAATCATAGAGACATGGGGGTTGCCGTATTTTACCCGTATTGATATGGGGAACAATATGTTAGGTCAGCGACCCCTCCATAGCAACCAGACTGGTTACCATAGCAACCAATATGGCGCAGCTCTATCTCAGCTTTGGAAAGTCATAGAGACATGGGGGTTGATGTATTGACATGGGGAACAATATCTTAGGTCACAGACCCCTCCATAGCAACCAGACTGGTTACCATAGCAACCAATTTTGCATGTACCTATCTCAGCTCAGGAAAATCATAGAGACATGGGGGTTGATGTATTTTACTCGTATTGACATGGGGAACAATATGTTAGGTCACTGACCCCTCCATAGCAACCAGACTGGTTACCATAGCAACCAATTTTGCAAATACCTATCTCAGCTTATGAGAATCATAGAGACATGGGGGTTGGATTATGTTATTGTTGCGGAATTGACAACATTTAAAAAAATAGGTATTAACGGTACCAACGCAAGCCAACATCGAAGTTTGCGTGCAAACTTTAAAATCTAGTTATTATTCTTTTTCTTCTAACGTGTTTTTGCGGGCACTTTTGAGGGCCTAAACATGCGTAAAAAGTCACCAAATTTTTCACACACATCAGAACCTGCGTAAATTTACGTCTATTTGTGGTTCGAAAAGCGGGTGTGGAAAATGACTCTACAGCGCCACCTAACGCGTTGTGGCTTATGATGCGCTATGAGTTTGTCGTAGGTGAATGAAATTCGCCACGCATGTGTAGGGTACTAAAACTTAAATATAAGTATATTGGATCTCACTTCCAAAATCGACAGGAAGTCAGCTATTTCCCAAAAACCTCTAAAAATGGCCATTTTTGCTCACGTCGTACTTTAACGAACTCCTCCTAGAGATTTCATCTGTTCGTCTCAAAACTCATTCAGCACTATCTTAAGGCATATGGGATGTTAAATTGCGAAGCTTTTTTGACTTCGATAAACTATGTGCGCACAGCGGACATAATCAACAGGAAGTTTATTATTTAGCAAAAAACCCTTAAAATGGCACTTTTTCATGTCTCATACTTCAATGAACTCCTAGAGATTTTATCTGCTCACGTTCAAACTACAGAAATCTTCTCTTAAGGTATGTGGGATGTTATAATGTGAAGCTTTTAGTACTTTGATAAACAATGTACGCACACCAGTCATTGAAATTTGACGTTTCGCCATAAACAGGAAGTTTTTATAACTCAGCCATACAATGTCTGTTCGATCCCAAATGTACAAACTTTACTAAAAGTCCCTGTCTCAACACATCTACAACATTAGTCATTGGGTATAGCGCCACCAAGTGATCACAAGTGGAACAGCATTTAAAACTGCATTTTTACCAATTTTGACAGGTTACCAGAATATTGGCCAAAACAGTCCCAAAAAATATTTGAACTTGTAAATTTTTAGATTCATTAGTGCCGCCTGGGAGTCATGACGCTTTGAGATGAGATTTTTTTGTTTTTTAGTTGCCTGTATCGCTTGGTAATTGGAACAGATCTCGCTTGAATACGTCTTCTAACTAAGGATCGGTCATAGAGTGCATTGTAACGAATGGGCCACCGAGAGGCGATGGCGACGTAGGTGCTTGAGCATTTGATCGCTGCTTGCAGCTTTAATTTTTGTTTGTTTTTAGTGTTGAAAGATTTGAAATCAGGCATCATCTTGCCAATAACATGTTAGATAAGATTTTTGGCTTAATACTGGCTAAACTAACCTGTCTAAACTAAGAAGAGCACTTGAGGTGGCTGTTCATCTTGAAAATGACCATTTACAAAGTGAAGTTATTTAAATTGTTCTGTAATATATAAATTTGTCAATTGATGTAAAAAAGTACAAAATAAAGAACTATTACTAATACAAAAAAATAATAACTGCAAAACATGTGGTAATTCAGTCAGTTTTGTTTATCTTGAAAGAAGCCGCTGTTGCTCTTTGAGTGGCAGCCCTGGTGTTTCTTTACTTGTTTGCTTTCTGTATTGTTTATTTTTGTAGTGGTCTCATCTATGTTTTCCCTTTTGTGATTCATTTTGTCTTTGTCTGCATTTCATGGTGTTTCTATGCCTTTATCTTCTGTCTCACTGTGTGAGTATAGGCTTCAGCACATAGTTTAATCAAATGATCCATTGTAATGGATACAAAATGTTATTAATGGAAAGTGAAAGTGGTGCATTTGAGACATTTCTATGCCATGGCGGCAAATTATTTTGCAGTTATTAAAATAATATTGTTTGAGTATCATGTACAATATTACATGTCTGTATGGATGATTATTACACTTTGAGTTCTTAAAGGACTTTCTAACATATTTTTAACTTGTTAAAAATGTTATGATTTGGAAATATACTATGTTAACAACTCATTATTTCATTCATTCTAGAATGTTTATGATAAGGAGTGAAGAATGCTTGAAGTTTAAAAAGATTTCTAAACCTTTACAATTCACATTAGACAAAATTGTTTTTGTTAGCATGTAATTCAAATGATTACAATTACATACAATATGAAACCGTTTTATTCACATTATTTATTATCACAAATATGATTTCAAATATATATATATACAGAACTGAGATTTATAACATACACAGATGTGCGATATATAAGTGTACATGCAAAAGTAAACATATGATCAAAATTGGTCGCTAATTAAACCCCAAAAATATGATAGTAACCACTTCAACTCACAACAAAACAAAATATGATTTTTTTTTTCCCAGTGATCAATTATGGCCTAACAAACTGCAATATTGTTATAGAACCAGTTGTCCTTTTTAAAGGTTCTGCTCTCCTTACATCTGGCCTCTTTGGCCCCTTTACTAATTGGGTATTAGTTCTAGAATGTTGTCAATATTAAGTGACCAACCTATTCCAACCTATTAAGGTACGTTCACATCAAACGCGGTTCGCGCGGTAAGCGCGGATGGTTTCCATGTTAAGTCAATGCAAAGACGCGTTTGCGCGCGTCTGAGGCTTCAGCGGCGCGGTAAACGCGAATTGAGCGGCGCGGTTGCCGCGATAGGCGCGTATTGAGCCACATGAATGGGTGATACGCGTGTTGTGAGCCGCGCGCAGGAGGCGGACCGGCTGTAGATGGGTGAACTGCGCGCGTAACGCTCGAGTTCAGAAAATTGAACTTCGGTGGATTTTCCGCGCCGCGCTGACCAATCAGGAGCTTGCTGTAGCTGTGACGTGTGCAGCTTGGAGACCGTCTGGAATTAAAACAGTGATGGACTGTCATTAAAACTTTACGTGAACTGCCAGAGCTCTCTGATCATCTTCATGATATTAAAGTTATAAATAATAGTTTATTATAAATAATAAATTTAAAAGAATAAATTTTATTTATTAATACATTTATTTAATAATAAAAGAATATATAAAAGCACCTTGCTTGGAAGAAATTATATATATATATATATATATATATATATATATATATATATATATATATATATATATATTCATAATTATCAAAACTAGGTTTAAATCTAAAGAGAATTAATCATGTTCATTATTTTATTTCAGCCCTCCATTTTAAGGCAAGATATTATTTATGCCAGAAAATATTGGGATCTTATAAAATATGATCTTTTAAAAAGTAATAAAATAGATAATAAAATTTTTATGAGTGTAATTAAATGTTTACTTTGGGAGTACTATCTGTACTATCAAAAAAAGTGCTTTCATATATTTAAGGTAAATAAAATTTAATTTCTTTGCTACAAACGGAATGTTTATTCCAAACATTTGAACATTTATTTTAATGATATTGTACTATAAATACACCTACAATAAAGCTTTGCTATGTGTGATCGGACTGGTGTTGTGTAATGAGAAAGAAGCTTTGAGACATGGGTTTTATTTGGAGGTTGACTCCATTTATTCTTTGAAAACAAGAACATTTCATGAATCATGGAAATCACGAGAGTTTCATCAGTGAAAAGTCCAGCCATAAACTGCTCTACCAAACAGTTCCATGCTGCAGTCCCAGCATCCGAGACGATCTTGGAATCTCAGGAAATACCAGCAATGAAGATGCTGCTGATGACCAGGTTGGAGTCTCCACCGTCAATCTGAAAGAAGGAGAGAAGACAGAACAGAACTTTAGTTGCAGAACGGATTGCAGATCCATGATAGCAAATGTGTTTGTACTACACTGGTGTCTTCAACATCATCATTACTGTTTAAACTTTCTAACTTTACCTGTATTTAGCATTTGCTCTGATTTACTTGTTTCACCATCAGTATTACATTCAATTCACTGTTTAACAAGTTTTATTATTCAAACTCTAGCAATTAAAAAACCCTGACATTTACACATAACAGCAGTGTTTTAACTGTACTACAGTGAAGTATTTTAAGGTTAACATTTTTTGGTAATTCTGATGTTGCTGTGGAATATATATTCACCACAAGTACAACTATAAGTTACCTTCTACTTTAATAAATGAGTATAGTGTAATAAAAACTAAAGTAAACCACTGTTAAATACAGTTTATCGCTTCACTAGAACCAAGTTAATCTATAGTTCATTTGAGATTACTTAGAAATACAATATTGTACTGTATAAATCTAAATTTTTAATATTAAACAAATACAGTAATTACATTATATGATTACAGCATTTTTAACATGTTGCTTTAATTGTTAAAAGCGAAAGTTATTTATCTTTTTATTAAAGTCCCGTCCGTTCGTTAGGTTAGGAGGTTCTTGGTCATTATTTACACAGAATTTATCATGAATACTGACCAGAGACAGACGCGCGGGTTTCCTGCTGGAGCTGCCCGTGCAAAAGCTTAGGAGCTGGGGTTGGATCAGTCGAAGCTCCCGCTGAACGTGACTGCGGTCCAAACTGAAGCTCCTGTGGAAATGTTGGTGAAAAACGCCGAGCATGGTGCCTCTTTGTAGGATTCTAAGCTCCTAGCCACAGCCCTGAACACGTTTTTGATGTTGTGGAGCATTTTAAAGCTTAGTGATGAAGATAGAAACTTAACAATCCCGTCCGCCATTTTCCAAATGTTCTTACAGCATTCCTGCAACATACAAACAAGTCTTTTGTTTACCTTGCAAAGAATAATGATGATTAAAGCTGCAAGCAGCGATCAAGGGCTCGAGCACCTACGTCGTCATCGCCTCTCGGTGGCCAAGTCGTTACAATGCGCTCTACGACTGATCCTTAGTTAGAAGACGTATTCAAGTGAGATCTGTTCAAATTACCAAACGATACAGGCAACTCAAATAAAAAAAAAATCTTATCTCAAAGCATCATGACCCCCAGGCGGCGCTAACCAGTCTAAATATTTACAAGTTGAAATATTTTTTGGGACTGTTTTGGCCAATATTATGGTAACCTGTCGAAATTGGTAAAAATGCAGTTTTAAATGCTGTTCCACCTGTGATCACTTGGTGGCGCTATAACCGATGATTAATGTTGTAGATGTGTTCAGACAGGGACTTTTAGTATAGTTGGTACATTTGGGATCCATCAGACATTGTATGGCTAAGTTATAATAACTTCCTGTTTATGGCGAAACGTCAAATTTTAATGACTGGTGTACGTACATCGTTTATTAAAGTAATAAAAGCTTCGCAATATAACATCCCACATACCTTAAGAGAAGATTTCTGGAGTTTGAAGGTGAGCAGATAAAATCTCTAGGAGGAGTTCGTTGAAGTATGAGACATGAAAAAGTGCCATTTTAAGGGTTTTTTGCTAAATAATTAACTTCCTGTTGATTTTAGAAACTCGCTCCAATTGACTTTTTTGTTTGTCTTGATCTGCAACATAAGTTTGGCAATTTTCAAGCATGTCCTTTTAACACAGTCTGAAATAGCTGTAAAAAACAGAAGAAAATGCTATATTGCATGCTGCCATTAGGTGGCGCTATAACTGACACTGTATTTCGCTCTATGAAATCCTTCAGATATGGACTCTTAACATGCATGACGAATTTTAACCCGATCAGACATTGCATCGCTGAGTTATTAACTACTTCCTGTTCATAGAAAAAGTTTGACTTTCGAGGACTGCCATTCGCGCATCGTAAACTGAAGTCAAAAAAGCTTCGCAATTTAACATCCCATA
Organism: Danionella cerebrum; assembly: GCA_007224835.1. Classification (NCBI taxonomy): domain Eukaryota; kingdom Metazoa; phylum Chordata; class Actinopteri; order Cypriniformes; family Danionidae; genus Danionella; species Danionella cerebrum. The sequence goes on along the minus strand of SRMA01026519.1, from coordinate 13,683 downwards.
TGCCTTGAGAGAATACTGAACAACTTTGGAGATGAACAGATGAATTCCCTAGGAGGAGTTCGTTAAAGTACAAAGCCTGAAACTATGCTCAATTTCATACAATAGTAAAAAATAACCGACTTCCTGTCGGTTTTGGAAACTGAATTCTATTGACTTTTTTGTTGGTCCTGATCCCTTACATAAGTGTAGTGATTTTCAAACATGTACTCGCAATACAGCCTGAAATACAAGTATAAAACAACAGAAAATGGTCTATTACATGCTGCCACTAGGTGGCGTTATAACTGACACTGTATTTTGCTGTTTGGATTTGTTAAGATATGGACTCTTAACATACATTACAATTCCAAACATATATACTAACACTAGTCTTGACTGAAGTTCTCCAAGCAGCAGGGTTGATTTAATGTTTTTGTCATGTGGTGAATTCCAGTCCAAAATTAATTGCAACAGTCGTGTTTTCTTTTTTTTTTGTTGCTACTCCTGCAGTTCATTAATGTCTTTTTGGTTGGTTTCATCCAGACGAAAGATGAGATGTACTTTTGGCTAAATGTAGATGAATGTGCTCTTGCTTCCAAATTTTTTCTGATTGTGGAAAGTTCTCTTCAAAGAAGTTTTGTCAGTTGAAGGTAAGAGGACTGCTATATTTTTAGGAAACGGACATAGCTTGTGAGGAGACAATTTGTAATGTTTGTTCAGAATTTGTCAAAGAATTCAACATCAAACTACAATATCAACAGATTTTCATGAGAAAACTGAAAATCCATTATAATGATCGGTCCTGAGTCAATCCATCCGTTGTCAAGTTTTGCTTATGATGCTAGGTGTAAGGCTGGTCCATGGGTTGATCCAAAAACGGGTTTCAACCATGGATGAAGGTTTTCAGCAGTGTTCTGTCTTTCAGAGCTTTCGGGAACTTTAATTATTGAATTTAACTTTTATCTGACTCCATATTTTAATAAGAAGGTTATTGTTTACCTTTATCATTAGCTTTGATTAAAGCTTTAGTAAACTATGTATTAATAATTGTCAATAATTAGAGAAATGCACTCACTTGTTATAGTTAACCCTTTAAACCTTTATTACACAATGTGATACTTTAGTTCTTAGCATTTAACATTATTTTAGAAAGTGATTAGAGACCAACTATTGACAAGATTGAACATCTCATTTATTAACAAACACTTAGTTACACAGCAAAAAGGTGAAACAATAGCAGAGGCTACATGATCTGGAAAGGCTCTAAGCCTTCCAGATCACGGGCATATTCAGAGACAAATAGCAAAGACTACATGATCTGGAAAGGCTCTAAGCCTTCCAGATCATGGGTGTGTTCAGAGACAAACAGACCGCAAGCTCCTCTTGCGTTCTTCCTCAAATACCATCCTGATCCAAGTCCACTCCCACAGGAGGGTCTAGTTGAAATGTAAATCAGACGGCATGTTCAAGAGACCACGTGACCATATATGGTGTTTCTCAAAGACAAAGTAATCGAATCTGGCAGACGCCATTGTTAACCAAAGTATTCACAGATGCGGATGGTAATCGCTTTAGCACCTTTGCAACACAAAGCAGATACAGGGAGTGGTTGATAGTCTCAACCCCCCTGGTTTAAACTCTTTGCAACATTGTTAGATTTCGGTTGAGTTATTTACACATTCACAAATGTTATTGTATATAAATATATAAATATATATATATATATATATATGTATGTGTGTATATATATATACACATACATATATATATATATATATATATATATATATATATATATATATATATACATATATATAATATGTATATGTATATATGTGTGTATGCTTTTTGTACATGTATGTATGTAATATGTGTCTATAATAATAATAATAATAATAATGTGTGTGTGTATATATATCTGCAATACATATATGTAATATGTATGTAATAATATGTATGTGTGTGTAATAATATGTGTGTAATAATAATATGTATCTGCATGCAATAATATGTAATATGCTGTAATACTATGCAATAATAATATGTAATGCATGCACATATGTAATATGTATTTTTAATAATAATAATAATGCAATATGCATGTGTGTATGCATAATGCATTAATAATAATTGTGTCTTTTTGTGTGTGTGTGTGTGTGATATATATATATATATATATATATATATATATATATATATATATATATGTGTGTATATATATATATACATATGTATATATATATATATATATATATATATAATTATTCACAATCTTACATAGGTGACATGACTAGTTGTGGTGAGATTTTCACCTGTGGTGAGATACCTGGTGTTAGTGCTCTTTCTTTTTTCTGTTTGAGTTTGCCTTAATTAATCACCTTCAGGTGTCCCTCTCTAGTTCCTTGATTACATTGTGATTTCTCCCCAGGTGTGCCTTATTGCTTTTCTCCCCTTTATAAGCCTCTTTCTTTTCCCTGTCCCTTTGCGAGGTCATACTGTTTGCATGTGCCTAGTGTTCTCCAAGAAGTGAGTTGGTTCTCTTGTATTTTTTCCCCAGATTGCCTTTTATTTTTGGTGCTCTTGTATGGCGTGAGGACTCCGCCGGTGCCTGTTTTCTTCTGAGTTTTTTGTATTTGTCAATTTTAGTTAAGCAATAAAGACTTTGTTTTTTCCCTGCCTGCATTTGGGTCTCCGTGGTCATTGAAGCTTAACAAAATGACCTCGCCATGTGGAGATCCAGCAGGTGAATCGCCTGTTTTTTCTGCCACTCAGCACCACGGAATTTTACTGGGTCGGCAGATAGAGGAGCTTGATTCTGCTAAGGCCCGGGTTGACCTGTTGGAAAGAAGACTTGTGGAACTGACTGGCCAGCTACCCCATTATCATCACAGTCAGACCTCTGATGGCTCCGCAGCCACCATCTCAGAGCCTCGCATTAATAACCCGCAGCCATATGCAGGAGAACCCTCCCAATGCCGGTCTTTTCTCACACAGTGTGAGATTATTTTTTCCCTCCAGCCTGCCACCTATGTGGAGGACACAACTTGGATAGCCTTTGTTCAGTCGCTTTTGTTGGGAAGAGCCCGCAGCTGGGGAACTGCTCTGTGGGAGGCAAAGGCTCCATGTTGCTCCAGTTACCGTGATTTCAAACGGGAGATGCTCAAGGTTTTTGATCACTCCCTGCAAGGCCTAGAAGCTTCACGCCGTTTAGCTGCACTCAGTCAAGGCTACCTCTCCATCACAGATTACTCCATTGAATTCCGGACACTGGCAGCTAGAAGTGGCTGGAACGAGGTCGCCCGGTTTGCACGCTTTCTGGAGGGTCGCTCACCAGAGCTCAAGGAGGTCCTCGCTACACAAGAACTTCCACATGGCCTGGATGCCCTCATCAGCTTGGCCATTCGCTGGGAGCACAACAGAGGTGCTGGATCCCGTTTCCGCAGCGAACCCACTCAGTCCTTTTTTCCCTCTTCCACTCCCAGCAGTGATCGTTCAAACATGGTGCTTCCAGAACCTATGCAGTTGGGGAGGTCTCGCCTCACCTCCAGGGAGAGACAGCATCGTATCACTTCACGCTTATGCCTCTACTGTGCCTCTCCTGACCATTTCATCTCCTCTTGTCCTGCTCGTCGCAGCCGTGGACCTCTCCATCCGGAACCCTTGCCCCATTCATCACGGAGACTGTTGGCTGGGGAGCTGGTTGCCGCTTCATCAGAGCCGTCTCGGACCGAGGTTCCGGTCTTCTTGAGGGTAGGGGAGTCTTTTGTTTCTTGTCCTGCACTTATTGACTCAGGTGCTGAGGGGAATTTTATTGACAGAACTTTTGCTTTAAGCCACAGACTGCCCTTACTGACTCTTCCACAGCCCTGTGCTCTCTCGGGACTGGACGGGAGAACTATCGCTAATGTTACGCTATCAACCCAACCAATCCAGTTTATCACTTCAGGTAACCATACCGAGAGGGGTTCATTTTTTGTCAAAGACTCAGTTTCTACGCCTGTTATTTTGGGACACCCCTGGTTAGTTAGACATGCCCCTCATGTTTTATGGGGTTCTGGGACAATTTTATTATGGACGTCAGATTGTTATGCCTCCTGTTTAGTCTCTGCTATTTCTTCCCAGCCCTCTGTGCCTGAGTGCGAGGTACTGGCTCCTGATCTGACTAATGTTCCTAAGGTCTATCATGATTTGGCTCCTGTTTTTAGTAAACACCTAGCCTCTTCTCTTCCTCCTCATAGGTCCTATGACTGCGCTATAGACCTCCTTCCGGGGACCTCTCCCCCCAGAGGACGTCTATATTCAATCTCTCTGCCTGAGCAAGCTGCTCTTAAGAATTATCTTTCTGAGGGTCTTGCAGCTGGAACTATTGTGAAGTCATCGTCCCCAGCTGGAGCGGGATTCTTTTTTGTTAAGAAGGCAGATGGTTCCCTTAGACCCTGCATAGACTATCGGGGATTAAACCAAATTACTATTAAGAACCGCTACCCTTTACCTCTTATGTCTTCTGCATTTGAGAACCTCAAAGGTGCCAAGTTTTTCACCACCTTGGATCTGAGGAACGCTTATCACCTGGTGCGCATTCGTGAGGGGGACTAATGGAAGACTGCATTCAATACACCTTTTGGCCACTATGAGTACCGGGTTCTTCCGTTCGGTTTGGTTAACGCCCCCTCTGTTTTCCAAGCCCTAATGAATGACGTGCTTCGAGACATGTTAGACAAATTCATTTTTGTTTATCTCGATGATGTCTTAATTTATTCTCCGGACTTAGAGACCCACGTTTCACATGTCCGGCAGGTTCTACAACGCCTTCTTGAGAATCGTTTATTTGTTAAAGCTGAGAAGCGCGCTTTTCACAGGTCAGAGATAAAGTATCTTGGTTACATAGTCAGCTCTCAGGGGGTCAGCATGGATATTGACAAGGTTAGCGCCGTCAGAGACTGGCCGGTCCCCACCTCTCGCCAATTGTTGCAACGTTTTTTGGGTTTCGCTAATTTTTATAGGCGTTTTATCCGCAATTTCAGCCACATTGCAGCCCCGCTTTCTGCTCTTATCTCCCCTAGGAGTCGTTTTATTTGGTCAGAGGAGTGTCAGCAAGCCTTTGACATGCTTAAAAGCCTCTTTACTTCTGCCCCTATTTTACAGACTCCTGATCCCCAAAGACAGTTTATTGTGGAGGTTGATGCCTCAGATGTGGGTGTGGGAGCAATCCTTTCGCAACGCTCCGTTGTGGATGGGAAAGTTCATCCTTGTGCCTTTTTTTCGCATCGCCTCACCCCGGCTGAACAGAATTATGAGATTGGTGACCGGGAGCTACTAGCTATTCGCCTTGCGTTTGGTGAGTGGCGTCATTGGTTGGAGGGCGCGGTTTTACCCATTCTAGTCTGGACAGATCACCGTAATCTGGAGTACATCAAGGCTGCCAGACGCCTCAGTGCTCGCCAAGCACCCTGGTGCTCGTTCTTCTCTAGATTTAATTATGTCATCTCTTTTCGCCCAGGCTCCAAGAACGGGAAGCCCGATGCTCTCTCAAGGCAGTTCTCACCTCTGGACCGAGTAGAAGGGGATAGTACTATTATCCCTGAGAGTCGTATAATTGCTCGCTTATCTTGGCGTATTGAACAGAGGGTCCAACGAGCTGCATCACGTTTGCGTTGTCCTGAGAATGTTCCCCAAGGGCTCCTTTTTGTTCCTCCATCCTTGCGCCAGTCAGTTATGAAATGGGCACATTCCTCCAGATTATCAGCCCATCCGGGAGTTGATCGTACCCTGTTTGTTCTCCGTCAACGATTCTGGTGGTCTTCCATGGCTCCTGATGTTCGTCGTTTTGTGGCCCACTGCTCAGTGTGTGCACAGAACAAGTTGTCAAACATACCTCCTGCTGGTCTTCTCCATCCGCTTTCTGTACCCTCCCGTCCATGGTCGCACATAGCTTTAGCTTTTGTTACTGGTCTTCCTGAGTCAGCCGGTAACACGGTAATCCTCACAGTGGTTGACCGTTTTTCCAAGGCAGTTCATTTTATCGCTCTCCCGTATCTCCCCTCAGCACGTGAGACAGCTGACATTGTATTCAGACAGGTTTTTCGTATTCATGGGCTGCCTGTAGAGATAGTGTCAGATCGGGGTGCTCAATTTACATCTCTTTTCTGGCGTGAATTTTGCCGGCTTTTTGGAGCTTCCGTCTGTCTTTCCTCTGGATACCATCCCCAGACTAATGGCCAAGCAGAACGTGCCAACCAGGATCTGGGGAGACTTCTCCAATGTCTGTGTTCACATAATCCTGCTTCGTGGAGTGAATTACTTCCCTGGGCTGAATATGCCCACAACTCCTTACCATCATCTGCTACAGGTTTTTCCCCTTTTGCAGGGTGCCTGGGGTATTAACCTCCTCTGTTTCCCTCTCAGGAGTCTGCTGCTTCCGTTCCCTCAGTACAGCGTTACATTTCTAGGGCTAATCGGGTATGGAGACTAGTTCGTTCCTCTCTTCTGAGATCTAAAGACCAGATGCAGCACTCTGCTAACCGACGTCGTCGTCTATCCCCTACCTACAGGGTTAGTCAGCGGGTTTGGCTCTCCACTAGAAACTTGCCCCTTAAGATCTCATCTCGCAAGTTAGCTCCCCGTTTTTTGGGTCCATTCTCTATCTCCAAGGTTGTCAATCCTGTGACTGTTCGTCTGCGTCTACCTAGATATTTAGCATGTAGATAGATGTCCTTAGTACCTAGATGTCCATCCTGTTTTTCATACATCTCAGATAAAACCTTATCTTTCTTCTACCCACTCTTCATCTTCTTCCTCTTCCCCTCTTGAGATAGGGGGGGAGCCTGTATATAAGGTTCGCAGATTATTGGATGTCAGATGCAGGGGAAGGGGTCGTCAGTTTCTAGTGGACTGGAGGGGTTTTGGTCCGGAGGAGAGGAGTTGGGTACCTGCTAGCAACATCCTTGATGCCTCTCTCATTGATGAATTCTATAGATCCCATCCCTCTAGCTCTTCCTAGGCGTTCAGTGTCCGCCTTTTTGGGGGAGAATACTGTTAGTGCTCTTTCTTTTTTCTGTTTGAGTTTGCCTTAATTAATCACCTTCAGGTGTCCCTCTCTAGTTCCTTGATTACATTGTGATTTCTCCCTAGGTGTGCCTTATTGCTTTTCTCCCCTTTATAAGCCTCTTTCTTTTCCCTGTCCCTTTGCGAGGTCATACTGTTTGCATGTGCCTAGTGTTCTCCAAGAAGTGAGTTGGTTCTCTTGTATTTTTTTCCCCAGATTGCCTTTTATTTTTGGTGCTCTTGTATGACGTGAGGACTCCGCCGGTGCCTGTTTTCTTCTAAGTTTTTTGTATTTGTCAATTTTAGTTAAGCAATAAAGACTTTGTTTTTTCCCTGCCTGCATTTGGGTCTCCGTGGTCATTGAAGCTTAACACCTGGGTTGGCTGACAATATTATTGAATGAATTTTAAATTCATTCAGAAAAAAATATTTTATGTTCATTTCATTTAATTATTATATTAAATCGAATACATATAACACACACAACATGTTTTAACTACTGGAGTGTAGCAATTACTAATCAAAGTCTTTCATTATAACCGTGAGCAGTTTCTGACCTGTACTTGTAACTCTTTTCAGTGTCTGTTTTGGATTTTTAGATATCAGTATAGTGCTCACAGGTAACAATTATTACAGTTTAATTAGAATAAAATTTCAACCATAAATAAAAACTGTTTTTACATATGTAAGAACACAAAACAGTTTTAAATTATTTATTATTGAATTATTAAGAAAATAAAATATTTGAAAACGAATTGATAACCATCATACTTCCCCCAGATCTAGCTGAAACAAAAAGGGTAAGGTTTTGTCTTAAAGAGATGTTTAACAATTTGCTACATTTGTTAAACATGACCTGGGAACAAATTAAATAATTTAATTTGATGAGTTTATCTGAGTGTCAAAGTATCCCAACCAGTTATGCCATGTATATATATTTTTTTAATAATAACCCTATTCTAAGGATTTAGTATTTGGCAATTATTTTATATGTATAGAAAACACATTATAGTAGCCACACTACTGGCAGTAACTATTTCTTTATTTTGCAATTTGGAGGGTAATTAAAATATCCAAATTTTCTCTTAAAGTTTAAATAATATAATTTGTGTTAAATTAAAGCAAAATCACAAATTCAAAGTTAAAATTAGATTTTTTTTTAAATGACTGGTGACTCTTTTGTTTGAAATGAAGGAGAGAAGGATGATGGCTAAAATTCCTATATATTTTTTTTCTTGCATATCAAAAAATATGTGCCAGCCAACCCAAGTTCCACTCTTTTATCCCCCTGGAGAAGAATCCAGCATGACCAGCTACAGATATGTTTGGTGCATTGTAGAAAACTTAGACTGTTATCAGTTCCACAAATCAACTTGAAGGGACACTCCACTTTTTGAAATAGGCTTTTCCTCCATATCCCCAAGAAATGTTTTACTGTTTGTGAACCTATGCACCTGTTCTTCCTGTCTCTAGCCACTTTTACCATAGTGTAGCTGGATGAGGTTTGAGTGACAGTCCAGTGGGCCTATCAAAGGGTGTTGGCTCTCTACCTTGCACTGCTGAGCCCGAACTGTGCAAGTTCATATCATACAGCATGTCTGAGGCGAGCTGATCTCACCTCATCTGATTCACAGAGCTCTTTCATAGGACTATTCCTTCTGAGACAAAGAGCACCATGCTCTGTGCTAAAGACATGCTTGGTTCGGTGGCAGACAACTTGATATTCCTTGAGTTTATATTCCACCGAGGTGTGACCGCAGTGGCCTGTTGTGCCAGAGCCATGAGAGAAAATATACCCTTTTATAATTCCTTTCCTCTATGTCCCCTGCCACCATTTTTTACAGAGTTTTGGTTGTCTCTATACCTTCTGCTTCGATGTGGTCAGCAGGACAATACTAAAAACACACAACTAAATCCAACATTACCACCAAAGGTGCAGATGGGTGCTCAGAAGAGCCTACCACTTCTCCTAACCACTTTTTCTGAAAAGTTAATCTAGTTGCCACAATAGCTAAACAAAATATTGAATTGTTTCAGTTTAAAAGTATGAAATTTATATAATGCTGTTCTTGTGTAAAAATTCACTCTTTTGGACTTAATATATAATAATACATTTATATAATGATAAAAGTGGCTACAGATCTGGAGAATGGGCTGATTTGATTTAAAAATTATATCATAAGCATACAATCTGGGGAATGGTTGAAGAGATTAAAATAAAAATAACAACACTTACCAAATGAATATGTGGAATGAGCCTGTCAATAGTAGAGTGTTCCTTTATGCTGGTCATGCTGGATTTTCCACATGCCCACCCCAGGGAGCCGCCTTGCATCATGGATGTCCTCCCCCCCACCCCCCATCATGGCTGGCATTTCACATGATACTAAACTCACAAATGTAAATTGGACACACAACTCCACACATGCACACACACATTCCATGAATACTGTTCAAAGCAGTGAAATGAGTATAGCCTGATGATAACTGTAGTAACATTGCACAGTGTCTACAGTAATGCCTTGGATGTCCTTTATGTACACATGATCGATCAGCGTACCTTTTTCTGTGGTTGGACTCTGTACCTGTTAGATTAGATTAGATTAGATTAGATTCAACTTTATTATCATTACACATGTGGGTACAAGGCAACGAAATGTAGTTAGCATCTAACCAAAAGTGCGTTTTGCAGTGCAATGAGTTTAAATAGCAATAAATAACTAGATTTTAAAGTTTGCACGCAAACTTCGATGTTGGCTTGTGTTGGTGCCGTTAATACCTTTTTTTTTAAATGTTGGCAATTCTGCAACAATAACATAATCCAACCCCCATGTCTCTATGATTCTCATAAGCTGAGATAGGTATTTGCAAAATTGGTTGCTATGGTAACCAGTCTGGTTGCTATGGAGGGGTCAGTGACCTAACACATTGTTCCCCATGTCAATACATCAACCCCCATGTCTCTATGACTTTCCAAAGCTGAGATAGAGCTGCGCCATATTGGTTGCTATGGTAACCAGTTTGGTTGCTATGGAGGGGTCGCTGACCTAATATATTGCTCCCCATATCTATACGGGTAAAATACAGCAACCCCCATCTCTCTATGATTTTCCTAAGCTGAGATAGAGACATGCCATATTGGTTGCTATGGTAACCAGTCTGGTTGCTATGGAGGTGTCATTAACATAATATAATGTTTCAGCTGTCAGTATGGGTGCAGCTTACCAGCCCCCAAGTCTCTAGCATTTTCCTAAGCTAAGATAGAGATGTGGCAATATAGTTGCTATAGTAAACAATTTGGTTGCTATGGAGGAGTTAGTGACATCATGTTGTAATCTACTTTTCATTTAGAATAATATAAAGCAACCCCCATGTCTCTACTGTGTTCCGTTTAGAAGATATTTGACATTGAAAGTTTTGTCAAAAAGTGGGTGTGGCTTAATTAATTTATGTTAATTCACAAGCAATGATGGGCTGGATAAGTAATTTGCTTCCTTAATGCTTGTATGACTTTCCAGTGTCAATCAATTACAGAAGCTCTTTTACATTAGGATCTATGGGGTTCATGCTCCATTCATTTCAATGGGCCATTGAAAGTCAATGAGACACCTTTGACCTACTTATTAGTAATCAACTGCAGCTGCTGGAGTTTCAACTGCCAGATTTTCAAACGAGTCAGCTGCAGCTGGAAATTCAACTGTCAGATTTTCAAACGATGGCAAATCTGCTGGAGAAAATCCGATTTCCATGCCTCAAACAAAAAAAGATTATAGAAGAACCGTAAGACATATCCAAATGATTCTTTCTTTGTCAGAAGCAGAAGACCCTAACGAAGAGAATGCTGTAAATTTTGTGAAGGTGTGATTAGAAATAAAAAAATTATGGCGAGCTAAAAATAGCCTTCATTTGATTCTGTGCAATTGCTCATTTCAGAGAAATCCATACCCTCAAACAAATAAGGATTACGAAAGAATGGCCAGAGGTATTGAAATATTTCTTTTACTGTTAGAATCCCAAGATTTTAAGGAAGAGAATGGTGTAAATTTTGTGAAGCTGTGATAAAGTGTGAATGATTTATGGCGAGTTAAAAATAGCCTGCGATTGAGATTTTAAACAGAATCCACCAGAATTTTTGAATGGAGGTGAATGGAGCAATTATGTGCACTCCTTGTGGTTTAGGCCACCTGGAGTAAAAACCGTGTGTTTTTTAAAAATGAAAACAGCACCAACTGAAAAAGGACAAAAATCTCTACCATTTAGATATAAAATGTGTGTGTAGAGGTTAATTTTTAGTTGAGAAAACATTGCAAGTATCAACAAGACTGAGCTTGCTCAAAGTTAGAGTGGGCGATGACATCACCACTCTAGGGCCCCCATAGGGAATGACTTGGGCGATTTTTGGGCCGAAATTCGCGATTTTTACGGAAACCGCTGGTCAAATCGCTCCGAAAAGACATAGCAACAAACTACATAACAGCTGTGAGGTGTGTTGAAAGTTTCTTGACTGTAGCTCGAACGGGCTAGGAGGAGTTGACGGTAATTTTTTTTGTTCTAAGAAGAAGAAGAAGAACTAGAATATGCATTTCCTAGCGGAAAATGCGTGTGAATGCAGAGAGCTGAAAATTAAAGCAGGCTGAAAGTATCTGAAAAAAATCTAAAGTTGAAAATTGAAGCTGAAAGTTGAAAGATTTGAAAGTTGGAAGTGACAAAAGTTCAAAGTGGAAGCTGAAAGACTAAACATTAGAAAGTTGAAAGTGTCAAAAGTTGAAAGGTGAAGCATTGTAAAGTTGAAAGCATCAAAAGTAGAAAGTGGAAGCTAAAAGGTAAAATTTTAGTAAGATGAAATTCTGTCTAGCATTTTCATAAACTAAGATAGAGAAATGTCAAATTTGTTGCTTTGGTAAAAAGTCTGGTTGCTTTGGACAGGTCAAATACATAATAGAATGTTCCCAGTGTCACTCTGAGGGAAATGAATCAACCCCCATGTCTCTAGCATTTCCCTGAGCTGAGTTGGAGATATGCCAATTTGGTTGCTATGGTAACCAATATGGTTGCTATGGAGGATCATTGACATTATATATTGATCTCTGTGTGACTACAAGAAAATTACACCAACCCCCATGTCTTTAGCATTTTCCTAAGCTGAGATAGAGATGTGTCAATTTGGTTGCTATGGTAACCAGTATGTTTGCTATGGAGGGGTCAGTGACATTATATAATGTTCCCTGTGTTACTACAAGTCATTTAGATAACCTCCCGTATCTCTCTTATTTTCCTATGCTGAGATAGAGATGTGTCAATTTGGTTGCTATGGTAACCAGTATGGTTGCTATGGAGGGGTCAGTGACATTATATAATGTTCCCTGTATGACTACAAGTCATTTAGACCAACTCCCGTGTCTCTAGCATTTTCCTAAGCTGAGATAGAGATGTGTCCATTGGGTTGCTATGGTAACCAGCCTGGTTGCCATGGAGGAGTCCGCTACCTCAATGAATGTTTCCAGGGTTACTATTAGTGTAACAAACTCACCCCCGTGTCTCTCACATTTTCCTAAGCTGAGATAGAGATGTGTCAATTTGGTTGCCATGGTAACCAGTATGGTTGCTATGGAGGGGTCAGTGACATTATATAATGTTCCCTGTGTGACTACAAGTCATTCAGACCAACTCCCGTGTCTCTCTCATTTTCCTAAGCTGAGATAGAGATGTGCCAATTTGGTTGCTATGGTAACCAGTATGGTTGCTATGGAGGGGTCAGTGACATTATATAGTGTTCCCCGTGTTACTACAAGTCATTTAGACCAACGCCCGTGTCTCTAGCATTTCCTAAGCTGAGATAGAGATGTGTCAATTTGGTTGCTATGGTAACCAGTATGGTTGCTATGGAGGGGTCAGTGACATTATATAATGTTCCCTGTGTGACTACAAGTGATTTAGACCAACTCCTGTGTCTCTCGCATTTCCCTAAGCTGAGATAGAGATGTGTCAATTTGGTTGCTATGGTAAATAATCTGGTTGCTATGGATGAGTTAGTGACATCATGTTGTAATCTACATTCAACCTAGATCAATATCAAACAACTCCCATGTTTCTACGATGTTCCACTTAGAAGATATTTGACATTCAAAAATTATGTTGAAAAGTGGGCGTGGCTTGATGAATTTATGTTAAATCATAAGCAATGATTGGCTGGTATAGTTATATGCATTCTTAATGTTGCTTTGAAGCTCCATTGTGAACCAATTACAAAAGATCTTTTACAATAGGATCGTATTGGAATCAATTGCCCCAGTGAAATGAATGGCAGCAATGCATCTCTATGGCCCATTGTGAGTCTATGGGAAGGCTAAGCCAATCAAATTTTGTTATTCAAATTAGTTGATTAACAGCTGCCTCCAACTGCCACTTTTGAATCGAGGAGACATTTCTCAGATGTTGACCATGCCTCAAACAAATAAACATTACAGAAGAACCGTAAGACATATCGAGATGATTCTTTCTTTGTGAGAAGCAGAAGGCCTCAATGAAGATTATGATGTAAATTTTTTCAAGATATGTGGAAAATTCTATTAGTTATGGCGAGTTAGAAAAAGCCTAAATTTAAAACTTTCAAGCATCATTTTCTGGGTGAAATGCATTGATCTTAATGGAGCAATTTTT
>SRMA01026518.1:155341-171837 GCA_007224835.1 Danionella cerebrum | reverse complement strand
TTGTTACTTTTACTGTTTACTGTCTGTTCATGTTACATGTTTGGCTGTTAACTTTTACACAGTTGATATAAAATATTTTACAAAAGTATTTGGTTCAGAATCTTTTTTTTCTAGATCTTCCTCTTTAAAAATTGGGTGCGTCTTATGTGCCGGTGCGTCTTATGAGCCAAAAAATACGGTAATTTGTTTATCCTCCACCAATTACAGTGATTATTGTCTTCTAGCCTATTCCAGCCTTGTGATGGTCTACAACTTGTCCCTGGTATCTTTTGGTTATACAACAGTGGACAAGTTTGAGTACATGTGTCTTTTTCACAAGTAATGAGTTGAAACAGATGTAATAAATCCAGGTAGATGATGTGAAGAAGCCAAATTTTACATAACTCAACAAAACACATGTGAGAGAAGAAAGAGCTTTCATCATTTCAGGACGTGTACTGGAAACAAATATTGCAGCATGCACACAGAAAAATTACATAAAAAAAACATCAAACGCATCACATTTTTTTATATTTGGATGGCATTCCACTAATTGTATTATGCAAGGCATTTAGAATTTAACATTTATTTGATGAAAGTGATGAAAATGCTGAAAGAGCTTTTCTCTTTTTCTGCACATTTGGTCTTTCTCAACCACTGTATACGCGGTTAATTAAAGACAAACAAACAGGTTGCTGGAATCCAAAATTCTTGCTTTTTGGTATGAAATGCTTATTTTGTGCAACAAAATGGAAGACCGGTAAAATTGACAAATTGACTTTCTGAATTGTTATCTGAAGTCTCACAGTAAAGGTAAAAATAATCACATGTCTATCTATTCTTTTTAACCCTTAGAAGTCTCTGGATGCACCCATTTGCAAATCACAGCAACTGTTTTGAATTGAGTAGAAAATCTATTGTTCTAATAAAGTAGAAGTTCTCTCAACTATTGTTTAATTTTGATTTCAAATATAATGTGTAGATTAAAAAAAGATATATTTAAAGAAGAATATTTGTTTTTATATTTAGATTTAAAGTGAAAATTACAAGAGTTATTACACAAAATTAGCTAAATTTGTAAATTAATATGTAAGAAAAAGCACAGTCATGTTTCATTTTCCAGAGCAACAATCAGTCCCATCAGTGCCTTCTAGTGGTGAAATGAACGGATAATCCTTGTAAGTACAATGTCTGTGAGGTGGCTATGTTTTTCAAAGTTTTGGCACAAAAAGTGTTTGGAACAGTACATAAGGTTTAGGAGAGGTTCGCCTTTTTTATATTCAATTCTCACCATACTTTTTACCTTGTCTCAACACTTATTTTTGTTATAAAAAATAAAAACTACATTTTGAGATTTTTGCTGTAAAAATGACAAAATTTACTACTCAGAATAAGATTTTTATTTGTTGTACAATTTCAGGATAATTTTGAAATAATTTTGTAATGTAATGAAAAACTATGTGAAAAATGATGTCAAGCATTACAACAAAAAAAACAGTTTCAAAGGGAATTTATTAAAGCAAGTTGTAAAGTAGTAAAACACACTAAAAAAATGCAAACTTCTTAGGCTAAAGTATCACAGAGTCTAGAAGGATGCAGAAAGGCACTGGATTATGTTTTATTCTTAGTTTATTCACATGCATATAATGTCTTTACTAAAGGTGCACATTCCTTCAATGGAACAACACTCAGCATTGTGTTGTCCTCAAACCAAGTAGATACACAAAAGTCACAGGAGCAGCAAGATGGCATAAACAGATCAGGGAGAGTCTGGGGCTGTGAACAGTAGATCTGACAACTATGGTGGAGCTGGGCTGAGTCTTTCAATTGCTAGAGTGAAATAGCGCGGAATTGGCTGCAGGTTTGTTCATCAGAGTGAGATTGGTGACTGGCACCTGTCACTACAGGTCACACAGTCTCTTTGTAAGTAAAGGCCCCTACACACCAATCCGAAGTTCCGTGTGACAACGTGCCTCGATTGAAAACCATGGGCACCAACGGAACATCACACATCTGACCAAATGAGTGGTGCCAATGAAAAAGAGTTTTAAATCTGATCTTTTTTCACAAAGAGATGGAGAGGGGGTAGGTTAATTTTTCTAACTAGTCTCCAGGTCTGGCACTTTTAGCATAGCTGTGTGTACATTTTTGTATCAGATTAGAAAAGAAGCTTTTCAATTCAGTATAATCAAGTTTGTGATACTCATTCCACAATAGTAATCAAAGAATTATGCTGCAATAACATGACCACAGTAGATGCAAAAAAATAAAATAAAAATAAATTGTAGCTCTTTATTGCTCCATGATTTAAGTACACTTGGTGTAAGCTGTAGAAATTCTCAAACCAAACTACACTGGTTTTGACAATCACTAAATTTTGTCGCAAAATATAAATAGCGTCTTTCCAATGTTAAGCTTTTAAAATTGCAGAGTGAATGCTAAGTGAACCAAGGCTAATTGTATCATTTTCTGTTTTGGTCCAGAGCAAATGATTCTGTCGAACTGAAGGTGTGATCACACCCTACAAAAAGCCCACAAATTGCACCCTACGATTCAAGTCTTAGAAGCCTCAGTGTGAGAATCTGAGTGAAGATCCAGACTTTAAAGCAAATCAAATTCATTTGAATGAACAACTTCGAAGCAAAGTAGTATTTTAGACTCATTTTGTGGTGAGAAAATGATGACAACTTTATCTAACCATGAAGTCTACTATAACAGACCTGTTAGCATACAACATGGTCATATTAGATTCACTGAGAAGAAAAAGTTGAGAAAGGCTAAATGAACATGCCATTCTTTGGTACAAGGACAATGGTGGAAACATCCCTGCAAAGGTCAGTTCCTAAGCAGTGCATATGAAAGCTATTGAGTTAATAGCACGGATGTGTGTCTATTAAAAAATGGCAGGGTGTGTGTGTGAGGGCAAGTATCTGCATATGAGAGCAAGAGGCAGCCTGTGGTGTGTGTGTGTGTGTGTGTAGCGTTAAGGGAGTGTGGGTGTGCACGTCTGGGTCTGGTTTGGGCTTTTCTGAAGCGATTTGTAATGATATGCTGCTCTGTCTGTACAACGTGTATTTGTGCCCCAGTGAGACATACAGAACATACTCTCATTAAGTTAAAAAGACGACATCCAACCACAACGACTTTAGGACACACACTCATACACCAGTGCGCTGGCCAGCACAAATTCAAATGAAATTGCCGGCACAGACACACAAACACACTTATTGCCAGTGCCATAAAAAGCAGAGAATTTGGACAAATAACTTTTCCACCATCATTTTAGTTTTGCTTTAAAGAGACTCCTAAATGAAAGTCAACATGTTGAGTTTGGAAAGCTGCTATTGCATGGTTTTTATGCTATGTTTAAGCTTATAGTTTTGGATTTGTATACTGTATGAAATGGTGAATAATATTGATTGATATAAATATATATGTAGGTTTTGATTTTCAGTTGCTTTCCTCATTGACACTTCTGCGTATTCTTCTCACCATTACGGATTGTATCGATAGTGTGTATGTGCTGATAATTGCATGTCTGACTTTCACACGTCATATGGTGTGACATAGGTCCTGCAGTCTACGAGTATCAGGAGATCTTATCGACCAATCAGAGGGACTTGAATAAAACGGATGCAATCTGTCAGTCAGCCTACTTTGGTGAAATTAATGGCAACACTCCTCCCCCATCGCTGTGATGCTAGGGGTTAAATAATTGAGTGCACACACCATAAGAACATGAACACAAACACCCACATACACCATACTTTCCTTTGTAATATGTATATACTTCCTTAATTAATGTATTCTTCTCCTTTTGTGTCTATGTCTCTGTTAACTTTAGAGTTAAAAATGCTGAGGAAAATAGATATTAGACCCCATGCTGAATTTGAACGATTGTTCACAGGCAAATACACCCAATCTGTTTAATCTGTTGAAATAAGTATTTTACCCCTATCGTACCCCAAAAGTATTTTTCTGGCTCTCAGGAATCTTGTACAGCTGAGATAAGGAGCTTCTCTTAAAGGGAGCACACTCAAAAAAAATGGATGGATTTTTGGTAATCAAAAGGGAATCTTTTTTTATTGATATTCAAACACTTATTTTCAAAGGTGTTATTTAGAAGCAACTATCATATATGCTCATTTATATGACCAGCATCTATATATAGCGCGTTGAAATAAAGCTGTATAGCACCCTCAAAGCTGCAAAGAACCAGAATATTTTTTTAAAAAGACTATTTTTCTTGTGTTTTGTTAATGGACTAGTCCTTTTTGTACAAATCACCTCGTCTAGTCACTTCACATAGAAGTTGTTCTGAGTTTGATTGGAGTTATGTCTTTATTGGTCTCTCTTGATTTTCAAGTTTGAGATTTGTTCATTAATTTTTGTGTGTGTCAAATATGGCACCATTTAATAAAATATTTATTTTGGAAAGTCTGCATTTCTGGCCTGACTGTTTGGTATCTCACAAACACTGAAGGACTCCAAGAAGACATGGGTTTGAAGTGAAGTTTTTTTGAGTTTGGCATAAACCTGACTAACCTTGGGAGGAAGAAGAATTCTGCATTAACTTTGAACCCAAAAACACCATTGCCACTATGAAACCTGATGTTGGAGACATTGAGGACGTATTTTTTCTGCAAATGGCCAACTGTTTTATATCAAAGGGGATGGTGTCAGTAACATTTAATGTCACTGGCGAGAGCCTCCTCTGCTAGGAGGACAATGCAGCATGACCATGACTTAAAACCCACATCCAAGGCAACAAAGGAGCAGCTCAGGAAGATACAGGTTAAAGTCCTAGAGTGTCCTGGACAATTTCCTGATGATACCACATGGCAATCAGAAATTTGTTGTCCATGCTATTCATAAATAGTTTGTTTTGTCAATTTATAGTATATTCGATCAGTATTAAAATTTTTTTTCCTATTGCTTTTGTACTGTTTTGATTATTTCATATGTAAACCTGCAGAATGACAAAATACAAAGGACACACTAATGGGAGTATCATCTCTCAAATGAATCAGTAGTGCTGAACTGTCTCAAATGAATGGTCAATATTTCAATTCACACTGTAAAATCCAATGTGACCTACTGTACATGTCCATGTCTGTAAATGGCTGCCAGTAAAGAATGCTTTGACCCATGACATTTTGATGCACTTCAGTTTTGGTTTTGAATGTGTGCTGCAAATTTAACTAGATGTCTAAAGTTTGCAGGCAAACTTCGATGTTGGCTTGTGTTGGTGCTGATCAAAACTTTTATTAAATGTTGTCATATTTAAAAAAAATATATATATATATTTTAAATGTTCCACAAGTAACAAAAACCGACCCCCATTTCCTCTATGACTTTCCTAAGCTGAGATAGAGATATGCCATATCGGTTGCAATGGTTACCAGTTTGGTTGCTATGGATGGGTCAGTGACATAATATAATGTTCCCCATGTTGATTCAAGTAAAACAACACAACCCTCGTCTCTATGACTTTACTAAGCTGAGATAGAGATGTGCCATATTGGTTGCTATGGTACCAGTCTGGTTGGTATGGAGGTGTCAGTGACCTAATATATTGTTCCCCATTTCAATACAAGTAAAACAATACAACCTGCATGTCTCTATGATTTTCCTAAGCTGAGATAGAGATGTGCCATATTGATTGCTATGGTAACCAGTCTGGTTGCTGTGGAGGGGTCAGTGACATCACGCTGTAATCTACTTTGCACTTAGAATACTATAAAGCAACCACTGTGTCTTTACTGTGTTCCGTTCAGGAGATATTTGACATGAAAAATTGTCAAAAAAATGTGGGTGTGGCTTAATGAATTTACATTAATTCACAAGCAATGATTGACTGAATAAGTGATTTGCTTCCTTAATGTCAATTTGACTTTCCAGTGTCAACCAGAAGCTCTTTCACAATAGGTGCCTATGAGATTCATACTCTATTCATTTAAATGGGCCATGTGAAGTCAATGGACACCCTTGACCAAGTTATTATGCGAATCAGTGACACCTGGACCAACTGTCAGTTTTTGAGTCAGTGAGACATTTCACAGAATTTCTCAAAACCATGCCTCAAACAAAAAAAAAGATTATAGAAGAACCATAAGACATACCGAGATGATTCTTTTTCAGAAGCAGAAGGCTCCAACGAAGAGAATGATCTAAATTTTGTGAGGCTCTGATTAACATTTAAAGTTTTATGCTTAGCTAGAAATAGCCTTCGTTAAAATTTTTGTAATAACACATTCACGGAGAAAACCATACCTCAAACAAATTAGGATTTTTAAAAAATGATAGGACATATCAAAATAATTATTCCGCCACAAGAATCAGAAGGCTTTAAGGAAGAAAATGCTGTGAAATTTGTGAAGCTGTGATAAAATTTGACTGATTTATGGTGAGTTATAAATAGCCATTGATTGAGTTTTTTAACAGCGTCTGCCAGTATTTTTGAACAGAAGCGAATGAAGCAATTTTGTGTACTTTTTTTTTTTAAATGAAAACAGCACTAAGTGAAAGAGGACAAAAATACCTACCATTTAGATATAAAATGTGTGTAATTTTTAGTTGCAAGTATCAACAAGACTGAGCTTACTCTACTTTAGAGTAGGGTGATATCAGCACTCTAGGGCTCCCATGGGGAATAATTTGGCCGATTTTTGGGCTTATTTTCACAATTTTTAGGGAAGCTGTGGGTCCAGTAGGTCCGAAAAGATATAGCAACTCTAGTCAGAACAGCAAATAAGTTTAAGTGCAATAACAATAGGTTGGCTTTCACAAGTTGAATGTGTTGTTCTGTAGAGCAAGTTAGAGGAGAAAACCCTGATGTCTTTCCATTCCTTGTCGGAACTCATTTAACGGTCTGTGACCACAAACTAGATTATATCGGGGAGAGGCTGGCAGCAATGCAACGGAAGTTGGATAAACTGGAGACCGGTGATGGACGTTAAAAATCTGTAGAAATTTTAAGTTTTTGACCTAAATTAACTTCTCTTCCATCTGGCTCTCCCTTATCTCCTCTGGCCTTGGAGGCCACAGGAAGGAGTCTAAACAATCCAACGCCTCCGCCTGCTTCTCTTCACCGTTGTAATCTGTTCAGCTCATGAGTATGGCGCTTGTTATGGCTGCAGGAAAATGTCAGCTGCTGACTGCAGCGGCTCCCCTGTATTGTCTATATGTGCTTGGTGCAATGGCTTTTTAACCTGCTCCATACTGCCCTTTGAAGGACAGTGTGGAATAGGCTCTTTTTGAGCTACCTTCCCTAATGTATGTCCATTTGTCTGTTTCTTTCTTTACAAGTTGGCAACGCAGATGGCTGCTTCGGTCTGTCACCAAAGCAAATTTCTTGAATGTGCAAACCTACTTGGCAATAAACCTCTTTCTGATTCTGATTCTTTAGCTGTCGTTTCCGAACAGCAGTTTCTACTTTGTAAACGGTAAGTTATTTATTTTAGGACACTTTGACTCTAACTGATCACACCCTTCTCAGAAGTGCTCTCTCCATCCCTTCGCACACGCAATCGCTACTGTGCGCGCATGTGCTTGGTTTTGTGTTGGTGTCCGTAATTCGTGGAAATATCTGGAGAAAGTTAACTTTTTGCTGTAATTTTTTTCTGGCATCCGTTCTCTATCCCCACCACCTCCTTCGACACTTCGCCACATCACCTTACTTGCAAGGTAAGGTTTCACTTTTGTATACATATTATTTAGCATTTATTTTATTCTGTTTTTATTGTTTGATTATCATTTATTACATTAACAATATATAGATTTAAGGATTGAAGAAAAGTTACTTGATTTTTCTCTGGTTTTCTATTTTTATTTTTTTCAATTTATACTGTTGTTTCTGAGAGCCATTGCATGGATTAGGCATTTTACATGTAAAACCTGCTTCGACACACAAAATTAATTTTGTAAAGTATCTCAAGGTATCACTAGATATTTCTTCCAGAAGCTGATTCCAGCTATGAGTTGCAAATACCAAAAATCAAGCTCCCCTTATAACACTCAACCTCACAGGATGCTGTAAACCCGGATACTGTAATTGGTATATTGATTTGATTCATGTTAACTTAAAACTATAAAATCTAAAAAACACAGTCCTTATTTATAATATTTTTGTTAATGAAACAAAATCAACTGTTCAGTATTTATTTGTTATTTTTTATATTTATAGTCACTTATTTAGAGTCATTGGTAGCAGGTGGTATGTGCGACTGAGGCTGGGTGTCTGAAGGGGTACGCGGAACCACTGGTGTATAGTATTTTATCTTAGATGTATAGTTCAGTTTATAACAGTTTAGTTTGTTGTATGTATTGCACCTTCTGTATGTTTTTAAAATGATCACATTTTATTTCAGTGGCATTCAAAATGTCTTATTTTTACCACATAAAAATTTGGCAAATGGAAATTTGCATTGGCTGGTAACTTCAGAAAGGTACCAGCCACTTTGGCTGGTGATCAAAAAAAGTCAATTTCGAACACTTGAGGCAGTTCGCTAATCAACAAAATTGATCTTCAATTGGAACTGGCATATGGTATGTGGGCAGAATATAGTTAGATATATTAAATCTAAATGTTGCTGTTGCATAATCTGTTGATTCAAGTGACATGGTGTGGAATTTCATGTTGCTTGCTCTACCTATACCATTAAAGCCTAGCACCCCTCAATGATCTCCTCTGTGTACAGGTGATAGTGAAATGAACCAGGAGTTTACTCAAAGTGTTTATGCAAGTGCCCTGTTTGTGTACGCCAGCATAACAGATAGAAAGTGTCAGAGGAAAAGTGTGTTGTGGTAAGTGTGCGCTATTTTTGAAGGTGTCATTCCTCTCATGAGTGGTAACCGAGAGGCCCCGTGGTTTATCTTACCACGGCTCTGATGCAATAGCCCTATGCCATCTGCAAAACCACCCGACTGTTCATTGAAAGCAAACAAACTGGTAAAAACACAAATGACGTGCAGGATCATGAATATACATGAGGTAAACATACATGCTCTAGCCACTGAACAGTAGTGGAAGGCATCCGATGTCTATAAACTATTCAAAGCTGGAGTCACGTCACCGGACGGCCAATGAAATGCACGGACGTCAAGGCAGAGATTAAATGCTCAAATGAGGATTTTCATCACCTACTTCATAAGAGTATTTGCTTACACCCACACACACACACACACACACACACACGCACACGCACGCACACACACACACACACACACTAACACACGCACATATATCAATAGCAGCCATCTTTTAATGTCATGAGAAAGCACTGAATGCTTGTGCGAGGTCATGAAAGTTTGTGTTTGCACATCATTTCCTGAACCGGGTAATGAAAGCTTTATTACTTTCACCTCTGACCTTTGAACTCTGAACACATTTTCCTCTTGACCTCACTCTCGATCTATTGCTCATGCACAAGCTCACCTTGACTTTTGCTGCCACTAATAAATGCTAGGTCTCTGGTTATCAGACGGGTAGAGCTGCCACATTCTGCAGATGGCTCTTTAAAAATGGTGAAATGTCACACAGAACACTCAGCGTCATGGGACAAAACTTTTATTGCATCTCAATTTACCGTCACTGTATCCAGACCATCATTATAATTTATGATCTTTCAGTTCATAAAATAATTTTGAAACTGGGTCAGCTAACGCTGAATAGCTAAACGCTCACGCATTGACTTTTCAACAACATTTAAAAAGCTCTTAAAAAAAATAAATATGTTTCTTAAAAAGCTGCACCAATTTAATAAATAAAACGTAGAGTCACCCCGATAGGTCCGGCGGCGTCCATGATCCCTGGGCTCTGAGCTGATTGAGTCCGTTGTCCACTGTATCAATTCTGGTTGGCACACTCTCCCAGGAAGTGGGTCCCGAGGTCCGGAAGTTGTTGCAGCTCCTGGGGTTCCTGCAGATCCACTCCCTTTCTTCAGCACAATTGATAAAGTGAAGCAAATGTTGTTTTTTTTTAAAAAAAAATAGTGTTTCTTTTGATGAAACTCACCTTCTTAACCTGACCTAAGTTCACATATTTGAGCTGCCAGTAGGTAGGGTAGGTACTCACTGGTTCATATGAATGGTTTGAGCCTTTTTGTGTTTTAGATTCAAAATTATCCATAAAGTGAGCTATAAAGTGTCAGTGAAACTCATGCTCTTTAAGCTTTAACGTACCTTTAATTTTTTCTTTTCATTACACAATACGGTGGCGCAGGGGTTAGCACTGTGGCCTTCCATTTCGAAGGTTGTCGGTTTGAGGCTTGCTTGGTGATCTTCCCGGAAGGATTTTGCATGTTCTCCCTGTGCTTGCGTGGGTTTCTTGCAGGTTCTCTGCTTTCCAAAAACATGTGGTTGGGTTAATTGAACAATCTAAATTCCCCTTAGGTGTGAATGAGTGAGTGAATGTTGCCCTCCGATGGAATGGCAACCTGTCCAGGGTGTACCCCTGCCTCTTGCACAATGTGAGCCACACATTATATTTGAATTATATTGAATCAAAACATATAGGTGGATTGAAACTCAAAACAGCCACTGTGATTGGCCCACACCCCAGTGGACTTTTGAAAACCTATTTTAATTACAAATTTGATAGAATTCAACACTAAACCACAGAAAGACAAATGTGTCCCCTGTTTTAAAAACGTAAAGAAAAGAGTCTGGTTCAGGTAGCACTTTTTGCAATGAGAGCTCAAATATCCCCCAACAGTCTGAAGAGTGTACCACGCAGTAAGAATTAGGCTAGTTTTCCAGTCCAAACAGCAAGTGTATGCACATGAAGCTTTCATTCTGTTGTTTGTACTTGTGTGTGTATTTGAAAAGCTGAAAGGCTTATTTTTTGACACACTCAACATTACACTCATACACACACTGTTAGAATCAGTCGAGAGGAAGTGAAGCGACGAGCATTTAGAACATTTCTGGAATCTAAATACTGTGCCAGTTATACATACTCAGAGGAACTCTCTCTCTCGCTCTCTATCGCACACAGATATTTGGAGCTCGAGGTTCGGAGAAATACTGCTTCCTTAATAAACACAATGATTTCTGGGAATCTTTGAAGTGGGAGCTGCTACAGGGGAGTGCTGAGGATTTCATCAGATTTATGCCACTGGATTTCTCACATTTCATTTGAATGTGGCTGAAAGTCTGCTCAGCTCCAGGGTTCTGTTACTTCTGTGGTTCTTGGTGCTTCTGTTACTCTTCAACACTAAATAAACTATTTTGGTTTAAAAATAGGAACAGAAATCTTTCTAATCATGCTGCCAATTTAGCAATGCATACAAATGTGCATGTAATATTTTAAGTAAAATATTTTATGTTTTAAGTAAAAACAACTTCACTATTTAAAAAATGGAACCCAGAACTGTGTGCAGCAATGCCCTCCTGTTTTGTTTTTACTACACAGCAAAAATAGGTGAGTTGATTTTGGGCTGTTAGTTTCTTCTGAGCTGATTTAAACACAAACTGTGTGATTTATTTGAACACAATCAGAGTTAAGTGGAGCTCTGGGCCAGGGTTATTTTACAGACTTGATTCACTGTTGTTCAGTTAACCCTTTTAGAGACACAATTACACTCCACCCACTTGGATCCTTCACAATCCATTTTTGTGCTCGTATTTGGCGCCATTATCTCACAATAGTTCGAAGGTGAGTAGCACTCAAAGCTTCATTTTAAACTTCTATTTAATTTGGTACTGGTATATTGGTATGGGGGCAGAATATGCTGGAAAATTGTTCTGAGTGACATAAAATTCTATTGTGGGGTGTGCAATTTCCAATTATATGACTATGCATTGTGTTACATCTCAGCTGTAACTTATAAACCCTTATACAGCCGAATTCTGTCTGGAGAAGTCTGGCCAGGAGTGATCTTCAGTCAAAAGGACAAACCTCAGACAAGAACAATGCCAAGTGACTCAGGTGTGTTTGAAAACACAGCAACTGGGGGAAGAAAAAATTCCGTAGGTGCTCTTGGCTTAAAAATCAAACTTGCTATTTGAAAAATTTGGCTGTAGCAGGAGCTAGTTTGTTCGTTAAAGGGCTGACAGTAAGTGTTTGCAATGTTTCTTGATTATTTAGGGCTGCATTTCTGCAAATAAAGTTGGAGATTCTGTCAGGATTACAGGCCTCTACGCACCAGTCCGAATTGAGATTTGCACAAAACTCTGAAAGATGCTCTTCTGAAATATTTATGCAGTGATGCTCCATGCCTGAAGATGGCGTTTGATGCAACAACAGATGCTCACCGCACCAAATTGGAAGACTGTAAAGAAGAATACTGGCTCCTCTTTTATGTCCTATTTACATCATGAAAAGGGCCTTTCATTGGTCGTTCTCCAATGAAAAATGATTACACTCTATGACAAACTATTTTTTATTTTGCACCACTCATTCAGCCCAACGTGTGATGTCCTGTTGGTGCCCAATCGAGTTGCTTTGTTGAACGGAACTTCACAAAAAAAATTTGGGTTGATGCATATAACCCTTTAACTGTGATTTCAATACAGGCAGACTTATCCATCATGCAATACCTTTCAGGGAAGAATGTGATTGGCCCCAAATTTAGACCAGACAAGGACCCCAAACCTACAACCAATGTCATCAACAACTATATTCAACAACAAAAAGTACTTTAAGTGATACACGACCCCCACAGGGTCCTGATCTCAAGGTATAATTGTCTTTTTATGCAATTTTACAAAATAAAAACTCTTGTTGTTCATGTGTGTTGTCTTTTTTTCTGAAGGAAGTCTGCAATCAGATCGGGTTTGTAATGTGCTTTGCTTTTTCAACTGGCAAACCTCCCTCTCTCCCACGAGAAGCCAATACGGAAAAAACTGAAACGGCAATTAATGACTTGGTTTCATTTTCAGCAGAAAGGCAATTTAGCTTCCCCAACACCCATTTTCAGTTATCCTAGAGAAACACAAGTTCAAGTTGATGAAGAGGAACATCATGAAACATCATGTGAAGTCATGAAAACGTTTAATACAGTCTCCTGTTATTCACATTTCTGTCAGCGTGTTCTTTTGGAAGAAGACAGCATGCACACTGTTTACATGCAGGCTTTAGCACTTAGAATGTTTAAAATTCACACTGTAAATGGATTTCGGGTTATTTTTGAACGAGTATTCAGGCTTTAACAGAAAAATAAGTCTGTTTTTTACACTTTTTGAGGTTTTTACTTCAGAAACTGTTTATTTGTCTACTTATTTCTCCCATGATGGGTGAATTATGAGAGCAACTTCTGCAGGGCTGTAAACAGTTGGTGTCTGCCAGTAAACTTGTTTAAAGTTTTGCTCTAGGAATCCAGTACTAATAGT
The DNA here is from genome assembly GCA_007224835.1 of Danionella cerebrum. NCBI lineage: Eukaryota > Metazoa > Chordata > Actinopteri > Cypriniformes > Danionidae > Danionella > Danionella cerebrum. Next base: position 158,526 of record SRMA01026518.1, on the reverse strand, counting down.
CAAAGACACTCGAATGAAAACCTTGTAAAATCATCAACTTCTAGTTGATTCTTATCGGGATTCATGTAAGGAATTGTGTTTTTATTTAAAGGCTTGTGTGGAACAGAGAAGATGATCTCGATATCATCCATATTTGGGTTGCATTTGGATTTTCAGGGAAATATCTCAAGTTAGTTAAAGTGAATGCTCAGGAACTTTAGATTAACACTATTTGTAAAAATAAAAAATTCTTATAACATTACATTTTTATGCTGATGAAGAAAATAGAGAAACCCTTTTTCTGCATACTGAGAAGAGCGCCACAATATTTCTCACATTTACAACAGTGCTAACCCATAAGTGTGAAACATTCCTTTGCTTGGGAAAATGAGAGTTTATGGGATGGGGCAATGTCTGAAAAGCTTTTTCTGTATGTCTGCTTTAACTTCCTGCTCAGAGATTAAACCCAAAAGTTGTTACCTTCCGCAGTGGTAACCATACCCCATACATAGACCATAAGCTCTGTGGTTTGTTGGTAGGTAGTAGAGTATTTATGGAGTTATCTCATACAAACCCAAGCATCTACGCAAGTGGCATGCAGTCTGGGGAGGTAGGTGAAGCCGGGGTCCAACTGTAATTTTGGAAAGAATAAAATATTTTTATAAACTGCGATGGACTGGCGACCTGTCCAGGGTGTACCCCTGCCTCTCACCCATTGTGTGCTGTCACCAACAGACTTCCATAATTCCCTTTTTTGGGAAGGTTGGAAAATAAATGAATGAATGAATATTTCTATAAATATAAAATTATATTTATTCTTTATTGTTAGTTATTTTTCATTTGTATAATTAAATTCAAATAACTGAATATTTAAAAATAATAAATAAATATATTTGCTGAATTTCCCATTTACCGCTCAGATACTAAGAAGAGACGTGATGTCAGGTAGCCTCTGAAAAGCCTCACCATGAATTGCCTCAGGTTGCTTCCTGGGTCTAGAGCCCCTTTTTGGACAGCTTGCCTGATATGTATTTCATGCTCTGCAAATATGTCTTGCGTCACCGGGTTAATTAACAGTATGGAGAACTGTAAATATAACTGTTTGTAGGACTATTTGTGCGTTCTTCCATCAGTACAGATTGCAGTGATTAACAAGGTGGCTAAAGTTTGTACACAAACCTTGATGCAGGCTTGTAAAAGTGCCATTCAAAACTACTTTTAAAAATGGGCCCCTTGTGACTTGATAAATGGGGTGATGTAAAAATCACACCATTTATCAATCATTTTCCTTAGCTGAGCTAAATACTTTTTAAAATCGGTTGCTGGGGTCCCTTGCATTTCTTGAAGCTGAGATATAGATCTGATTTGGTTGCTAGGGTAAAATTTTACTAGCTATGGAGGAGGTGGTTACAGAATATCATGTTCATTTCACTATGACTAAAATAAACCCACCTTCGTGTCTCTATGATTGTCTAAAGCTGAAATAGAGATATACTAATATGGTTGCTAATGGGGGAGTCAGTGACATAATTTAATGTTCCCAAAATTACTGTGAGTAACATAAACCAACCCCCATGTTTCCATCACTTATCAAAACTGATACAGATTTCAGAAATTTCTGTAATCACCTACTGGCATTTATGAAGTGATATGGCAGGCAGGCTACACATGTAGAAGCTACGCATAGGCTAAAAGGCTTTAGTGCTAGGCAGTCAACACTTGCCAGTTTGTTCCCAAATTTCTTTACTCTCTTATGAAGCTTTTTCCACTTTATTGCCACATCCTTTTCACTGTATTCTGTCCAATACCCCCAGATAAAGTTTGTTACTTTTTTAACATTTTCATTTATACATTTAGCTGATGCTTTTGTTCAAAGTGACTTACAGGTTAAAAGAAAACGCTTAAGTTATTTTCCTTGATTTTAAGTGTGTAGGCGCTCTTGAGGAAGAAGAGTTTTAGTGGGTTTTCAATTTGGAATAGATAATTACTCCAAACAGTGAATGAGAAAATTCTGGCAAGGGTTTTTCAGCCTCAAAAAGATGGAAACACTAGATGCTGTTCTGTTTCTGATCGCAGGCATGGGGTCATAGACTGCTAAAGTGGTATGGTGCTGACTGTACACGAGCATTTGTGTTTCGAACTTGAGGAAGACTGCAATGGGGAACCAAAGGTGAGAGAAGGGCTTCTTATAGTTTCCATGAAGAGCTCTGGATGGAAGGAAGTCCAGCGAGAAAAGTATGCAGTAATGCAATCTAGATACGACCAGTGCTCTTTTAGGAGATGTCTGATCTTTTGATGTTAAACAGAGCAAATCTGCATGATCATTGTAGCGATGTGCTCTTTGAATGTTAATTACTCATCGAAGATCACTCCAAGTTTCTGGACTGAGGTAGAGGAGAAGATTGTTGAGGACTCCAGTTGTACAGTGAAATTATGCTGAACAGTGAGATTGACAGGAACGTTAAGCAGCTTTTTGTTTCCCACATTGATCTGAGATGATGGGCTTTCATCCATGTTGAGATGATATTTACACAATCTGTTATCAATTGTCATGAGCAAGAGGAACGGACAAGGGTAGTTAAGTTTTAAAAAAAGTAACCTTAACTAAGAGAATAAATCTCAGAGAAGAAACCTCCAAGGAAAAAGATAAGAAGTGAAGAAACCTCCGAGGCCTTCCCAGTCAGCAGCAAAGTAAAGCAGGGCTGCATCCTTTGCATCTTCTTCTTCATTCTCCTCCAATACACCTTTAAGGACTGCAGCAAGGGTTTCTAGCTCTACAGCTTAGCCTGTCTCCGCTCTTTGCCAAAATCATACTTGCAAGGAGTTTGGACTGACCACCAGCCTGAAGAAGAGCCTGTCTATATATCTCGTCTTTGGACTTCCTCTTGACCTCTTGTCTGTCATCTCCATCTCCAACATTCTTCTACCAATATAACCACTATCCCTCCTCTGCACATGCCCAAACCATCTCAATCTGGCCTCTGTGACTTTGTCTCCAAAACAACTAACCTGAGCTGTCCCTCTGATGTGCTCGTTCCTAATCTTGTCCATCCTCGTCACTCCTAAACTGAACCTCAACATCCTCATCTCTGCTACTTCCAGCTCTGCCTCTTGTCTCTTCCTCACTGCTACAGTCTCTAACCCATACATCATAGCTGGTCTCACTACTGAACTGTACACCTTTCCTTTTGATTCTTGCTGACACT
>SRMA01026518.1:0-154193 GCA_007224835.1 Danionella cerebrum | reverse complement strand
CACCTTTCCATCTCTATCTTTAATCACCCTTATCTGTTGCATATCCTTTCCATCTCTGTCTCGCTAATCTGTACAATTCCTTCTCACCTTTCCTCGTGTCTAACCTGGCATACAACTCATCATAGGCTTTCTTTTTGGCCTTTGTCACCTCCCTCTTCACTCTACACTGTGATTCCTTGTAGTCCTGTCTACTGTTATTCTGTACTACTACTTCTTTTGTTCTTTCGACATCCCACTTCTTTTTAGCTAACTACTTCCTCTGGATTATGTCCTGTACTTACACATTCCACCACCACGTTTCCTTATCTTCATTTTTTTTCTCCTTCCAGCTGACACACTTAGCACCTTCCTACCTGTCTCCCGGATCACTTCCTGTGCAGTTTCCCAGTCATCTGGAAGCTCTTCCTGACCACACAGTCTGTCTCAGCTCCTGTTTGAAATCCACACAACCTTCTTCCTTTTATAACTTCCACCACTTGGTCTTTCAGTCTTTCCTCCCCTCTTCTTCCTTGCCAGCAGAAACATCTTACACATCACCATCTGATGCTGTCTGGCTACACTCTCTCCTACCACTACTTTACACTCTCTGGTCTCTCTCAGATTGGCTCGTCTACATAGGATGTAGTCTACCTGCGTACTCCTACCTAACCTCTTGTAGGTAACTCTATGTTCATCCCTCTTCTGGAAATAAGTGTTAACTATAGCCATTTCCATGCCCTTGCCAAAGTCCACCACCATCTCTTCTTCTAGGTTCCTTTCCTTAACACCGCATCGGCCCATAACCTACTCGTCACCTCTGTTGCCCTCGCCAACATGCCTGCTGCAGTCTGCATTCTCCTGCACACACAGAATATCTACCTTCCTTCTCTCCATCATGTCCGCCAGCTCTCTACCTTTCCTGTCATTGTACCAACATTAAGAGTCCCTAATATTAGATCTATTCTCCTGCCTGTCCTCTTCTCTCTCTGCCTACAAATCCTTCTTCCTCCTCACCTCCTTCGACCAACAGTAGTCCAATTTCCACAGGTCAACAGCACCGGTGGCGGTTGTTGTTAACCCGGTCCGATCCGGTATGGAAATCATATTGATGACTCGCATGTTCGGCTTTTGGCATGTTTTTACACTGGATGTCCTTCCTGACACAACCCTCTCTATTTATCCGGGCTTGGGACTGACACAGAAGTCAGTGGCTTGAAACCCCTGAGCCACAGTATTACTATGAAACAAAAAATATGTTTAAACTCATAGTATTTTCAAACTATAATCTCTTGCTCATCTGCAGGGAATAAAATGATCTCTTTCCATGTTCATCGTGATTGGTTATTTGGTGCCTGTGAACTAATCATAGCTGAAGGATCAAAGCCTGACTTGTCAAAGCAAGTTGATAAGCTGTTTCATGGTACCAACTGAGCTAGATTCAAGAGGTTTGGTTATACTGAGTCGAAACCAATTCAGTAATACTGAGTTTGTTAAGAGGTTTAGTACCCAATTTGCAACCCAATTCAAAAATGTTCTATAACTAAACCTAATTGAGCTAATTTTCAGATTGGCCAGACTAAGCATGACATATAAAGACCTGCAGACTGCCAAAATCAATGGCACGCCACTCATCTCACAAGATAAAACAGCATTGCGCTTAACAACGCAAAATAAAATATAAAATCTATCATGGTACAACAAAGAGATGTAGATTTTCCCATCACAAAGGACCAGATCCAATATGACAATGGTGGAAGTGGTAGAAAAACTTCCAGAAATCCAATGTTGTGGAAAAGTGCCACTTTTATTTTGATTCAGAAACAAACGGTAGCTTTCAGGTGTTTGCAAAGGCCCATGCTCGACTGTTGATACAAACATGAGGTTGCTATCTATGTTCAGTAGAGGGAAGTGTGAAGTGTCTGACCTGTCAATGATGATCAGCTTTCACCTTGAGCCCACTTATATTTATTCCTCCCCCTTTGGCAACAGCTGATTGGGTGGAAAGGATTTGGTGTTCCATGAAGTCTATTTAAAAGTGTCAATGCATGACTATCACACATTGTCCCCCTGCTCTCAATCTTTCCAACTTCTGCTTCTTTTTGTGATATTCTGGAAATCTCCAGGCCATGTTTTCAAGACTGCTTTGCACATGGTAGAACCTCACAAAGTCGAACTCAGCAGCTATTTGAGTCTCAATCTGAGCTATAAAAAGATGTAAATAGTAAGCAGCTCTCACTTTTCGAGGTTTTAGTACACCCTACCGTTCAAAAGTTTGACCACTTAGAAATGTCTTTATTTTCGAAGGAAAAACGTTTTTGTGTCCATGAAGATTGAAATTCAACTTCAAACTAACCAGAAATACACTCTATACAGTGTTAATATGGTAATTGAGGAGTCTAGCGGCAAAAATCTGGTTTATAGTGGAATATCTACATAAGGGTATATAGGACTGTGATGTGGCTCAGTGTAGCTCATCACTATTTTATTTATTTTTAGAAGCAAGATTAAAAGATAGAACATCATATATTTAAGTAATGCCAGAGATATGGTTGAAAATTGGTTTATTGGGAAAAAAGTGTGTGGTTGTGCACCATTGATTGGACTAAACCATCTGTTGTTTCAGCAGGGTGATATCGAAATGGTTAAACCTGTAAAAGGAAGATTGGATTATTTAGAATGATTTCAACTTGTATATGGTGTAAAGAGTTCATTTGTATATATGTGATGATTTGGTATAAAATTAATTTGAATGTACATTTACTTTGTTCTAGTTGATTGCTTTAGTTGTGCTTACCTGTTATTGGTTCCAACATATGCTCTCCTTTAAAAAAGAACATGCTCATGCAGGCTGAAGGACACATGTGAGCTCATGCTGGACTGTGAAACCAATGCTGCTCTTGCTGCCAAGAAGAGCACCAGCTCTGAAAGTGCTTTGATTGAGTTTAGCTTGCTTAACTCATCTTTTACAACAATTGCTTAGTATGCTTTAACTGTACTCAGTATAGCAGCAAAAGCATTTGTTATTTTCAATTTTTTTTAATCAGTGTTAATTTGTGAATATTTAAGTTATGCTTTTGTTATGGTTTTTTTCACGTATCAACTGGTGGCACAATAAACACATTGCTTAAAAAGAGAACTTTCATGTGAAACTGGACAGTCTATTCTTAGAAATGAAGGGTATTCTATGCAAGAAATTGAGAAGAAACTGAAGGTTTCCTACAATGGTGTGTACTAGTCTCTTCAGAGAAAACCACAAACAGGCTCTAACCAGAGTAGAAAGAGAAGTAGGAGCCCCGCTGCACAACTGAGCAAGAAGATAAGTACATTAGACTCTTCACAGCTCATCAACTTGCAGCTTCATTAAATAGTACCCGCAAACCCGCAAAAGCGTTAACATCTACAGTGAAGAAGCGACTCCAGGACTCCAGAAGTTTAGTCAATCACCTTTATTTGTCACATACACTGTTAAATATATTGAAATGGGACCCCTCTGGCCACAGACATAGACAGGGTGAGGAAAGGCCAGTGTTGAGAGGTAGTATTTAAGAAAGAAACAGAGAAATGGATATACATTAGGTAAGGTAGCTCAAAAAGAGCCTTTTCCGCACTGTCCTTCGAAGAGCAGTGTGGAGCAGGTTAAAAAAAGCTATTGCAATCAAGCACATATAGACAAATACAGGAAGAGAACATTGCAGGATGGGGTAGGGTCCAGGGAAGTGGTGTAACCTCTACAGTCAGCAGCCGACATTTTCCCGCTGCCAAGACGGCGCAGTACTCATGGCCTGTCAGATTACAGCGGTAGAGAGAGGCTGGCGGAGTTGTTGTGAATGCGGGGGAGGGTGCTGAGAGACGCTCCTTATTAGGCACTCGAGGGGATTGTTTAGACTCCTTTTTTAGACTCCAAGGCCAGAGGAGATAAGGGAAGCCAAATGGAAGAGAAGTTAATTTAGGTGAAAAACTGTAAGTTTCTACAGATTTTTCAATGTCCATTACCGGTCTCCAGTTTATCCAACTTCCGTTACATCACTGCCAGCCTCTCCCCGATAAAATCCAGTTTGCGGTCACAGACCGTTAAATGAGTACCAATAGTTTTAAGTCCAGTCAACATTCTATTCCAGTCGGCCAGCTTAATGGTGTTTTGAGCACTGACCCATTTTGATAATCGCCGATAGCCGAGAGCTCCACATATTCCAAACAGCAGAATCCCAGTTATCACAGTTCCAATTATGCAAATGTCTTTGACATCCTCCAGGGACAGGGTGGCCAGGCACGCGATCCTCCACTTCACCCAGGAGTCCATCGTGTAGCTAGCAAGCGTAAGTTCCAGCAGGACAGGTGGGTTCCCCCGAACCCACGCTCATCGTCGAGAAAATGGTGTCAATTGCATTCAGAGACCAGTTGATCAGATCCATAGTTCCTTTTTATTTGGAGAGCAGGATAGTGAGAGTCTTTGCAGACAGACACAGAGCGCAGCTGGGTAAATAAGAGATAAGGGAGGGAGAGAGGAGAGGCACGTCTGCCTGCGCCAAGTGCAAAGTGAGAAGAAGAAAAAGATAGTGTTTAGTTAGTGTTTGGATCATACAGAAGAACATTAGTGAGATGCCAAACAACTGCAAAGATGCTAGAATGCTGTCTGATGCAAGCCTGATCTGTCACACAAAGTTGTGGTTAAGTGATGGTCTGGGGTTGGTGCTGGTAAGGTGGGAGATTTTTTCAGGGTAAAGGGGATTTTGAATAAGGAAGGCTATCACTTAATTTTGCCAAGAAATGCCATACCTTACATCAGGACATTGACCAAAGCACACCTCCAAATTGTCCAAGAACTATTTAGAGAAGAAGCAGCAGCAGATCTTCTATCTGTAATGGAGTCACCAAATATAAACCCCATTGAGCTGTTGTGGGAACAGCTTGACCTTAAGGTATGCAATAAGTGCCCATCCAGCCAATCCAACTTGTGGGAAGTGCTTCTAAAAGTGTGGGGTGAAATTTTACCAGATTACCAGCTAGAATTGAAAGCTGTAATTTGCTACAAATGGAGGAATATATGACGAAAGCAAAGTCGCAATGACAAAAAAATATTAATATTTCAAATAAATTTTATTTCTAACCTTTTCAATATCTTGACTATATTTTCTATTCATTTTCATTCAACTCATGTGGTAAATAAAAGTTACTTTTCTTAGAAAAAACTAAATTGTCGTGGTAACCCCAAACTTTTGAATAGTAGTGTAAATAATGTAAACATTCACAGGTAAATCTACTGTACCATGCAAAACTTTTAGGCAGATGACAAGACATGCTTTCAAAGACGTGGGTGCTAATCATTTTTTTTTTTAATTAATTAAATAAATTCATTTTAAATCAAATCTATTTGCTGGTGAATCAATTTTGCTTTCAAACTGCACCAATTCTTCTAGGAACTTGGCTAGTTGAAGAACTAGATTTTAATTAGCTAATGTTTGGGATCCTTGTCCTGCTGCAGAATAGATTTGGGACAATCACATGCCTCTCTGATGGTATTGCATGATGGATGAGTGTCTGCCTGTGTTTCTCAGCCTTGAAAAACCAACACGATTTGCAGAAATACAGCACTTAAAGTACAAGAAACATCCACCATGCTTCACTTTTGCCTGCAGACACTCATTATTGTACCACTTCCCAGCTTCGTACAAACTGCCTTCTGCTGCAGTCAAATATTTCACATTTTAACTCATCTGTCTGGAACACCTGCTGCCATTTTTGGCGAGAGTTCCTGTTTTCATGCAGACTTGTGTGACTTGGCTAACTTAAAGTTATTTATAATAGTTAAATGCATCTTGAATCTCGATGTTGCTTATTTCTTTGTGCTTCTTTAAAAGATGTTGAAGGTTGTCTGAGAGAGACCTTGTTGATTCAAAGTAGCTACCTTGTGTCTTTGGCTGTTTCAAATTTCCAGCATAGCTGTTTCTGTATCAGTTCAAGACTGGCTTTCATTTCTTGCCATAAGCAGCTTGCTTTTTATGATCGGTGGATACACTTGACTATAATCCTTCAAAACCCCTGGCTTAGTTGCCTACAGAATGTAATAAATTGGAAGAATAGCAAGACATTTATATCAACTTTACAGACACGGATGCAACACAGAAGCTAAACGTATTGTATATGTGATACAACTCTTTAACTAGGCCTCTTAAACTTGTATTTTCATTTAGGGTCTCTCTCTTGTGTTTGAAATAGTGAGCATAGTTTTACCATGTGTGACTGATGATTACAAAACAGTCAGAATACCAGAGAGCATTCCCTCCCTTCATTCCTGTAGCTTCTGATGCTGAACGTGTGTGAGAGGGAGAGTGTGTTTAGCTAGTAATACTAAGACTTTAAGAAGACTTTGTGTGCAGATCAGGGAAGCAATGATGGCACCAGTTCAATTCTTTGTCTTCTTTCTCATTAAAACCCCTCCAGGAGATTCACTTGTATGATCTGTAACTATTTCCTCATCCAGCGACCCTCCACAGGAACGCTCTTGGCCGTGACTTAGAAAAGTAGGCCAGTGTAAAAGAGGATATCTGGCATTGCCATAAAAAGATGGACAGGAAGAGACAGTGAGTGTGCCAGGAACATCTAATTAGAGGTAGAAAAAGCTAGTGGAAGAGAGGGAGCAAGTCATGTATAGCAAGACGCTGGAGCTCTTTGAGCTTTTGTGTTTGTTCATTTAGTTAAGTACAATTGTGGAATGATTGGTTACACAACATTGATCAAGGAAGTTTGCACATTTTGGCATCATCTGCCCAAATCATGCGTCAGAGAACATCACAAGGAAGAGCAGTTCCATCTGTGAACCTCCAAATGTTGTAGTTCTTTAATTATGTCCTTTATGATCAAATATGATCGCAGTTTTTATTGCAAATAAAAGAGAAAGTATGACTGAGCATTGAAAACCAATTCTTGTCCAAGCAGAGACTGGCCCACTGCTGAGTGGTCAGCCTGGCATATACAGTGGTCCCAAACCTCTGCATTTGAGGGCCTAGTCCACTAGAAGCATGGCTGCCTTATGGACCTTGTTGCAAGAGACACTGAGGTAGGCATTTGCAGAGCTGCGTGTTAGACAACTGCCAATACCTTTGCTAGATATTACAAACTAAAGGTTGGCTCCATCACTTCTTCAGTGCTTGGTGGTGGCAGCAGTTGAGGAAGCAATGGGGTGTAGGCTTGCTGTATTTTGTCCCCACTGGTTCATGGCTTTGTGGAGCAATTCACAACTTGGAAGGCAGCCCTTAGTCGATCAATTGGTATTCATCACCATTCCTTTTTTGCAAGGAACAAGGGGTTACATTTGTAACCTAGACTTAATAGTGTGCAGCTTCTTGAAAACGTGCGCTTAACAAACCAAAATATTTTGAATAGGTATGATCGGGCCAGAGGGGTCCTATTTCACTGCATGTAACAGTGTATGTGACAAATAAAGTGTATGTCTATTCCCATTTGTTATAGTGATTTTTTTTCTGCTTTGTTGAGAACACACTCTCTGTATTCTATAGTTGGATTATTTTTCCTCTGTTTCCAACACTCAGAAGACAGTGCTTCTTGATTTGTTTACAGTTGGTTTAATACAGGGTACTTTTATATAAATATATATATTACTAATAAAAGCTAGTCTGGTTTCATACTCTTCCAGATTCAAAACTATACAGTGACGGAACGTTGGTTTAAATCTAAACTGTAGGTCTGTTAATAGCCACAACTCTAATATTTGCCCATTTTGGAGTGCCTTGCACTTGATGCTGCCGCTCTATGTGTAAATTAAGCTGTACCTGAGCAGTGCACATGCTTGCGGTGTGTTTTCTTTGCATTCCGTGTGAATGTTCAGACTAAAAAGTTATACATACTGTCCAAAGAATAGCATTTTCAACATAACATAGGTGACAAGCATTAAATGAAGCTTAAAGTGAAGTTTAAAGTCCTAGTAGGTATTTCAGGTACAAGTGGCCCATATGAATGGTTTGATAAATTCACAGGTCTCTTCATTCCACATGAAGTTCAGTGTAGAACTTTTTCACCTTATAACTAATAAACCCGGTAATACAAGGCATATTTGGCAAGTGGCGGGTTCCAGAGTCAAGAAGGGAACCAGAGAACACTCTCCCCCACCCCTGAACATAGAAGCTACTAGTAGATTGAGAGGCAGTGGTGGCATGCTAAAACAGACTTCTACAGAATGTCATCAATTCAACACCAATGAATTAAAAAAAGCTTTTCTTGAATGCTGCTACCTGTATTAGCAGCAGTATGTTTGTGAGTCCAAGCGATGAGGTAATGGCTCGGAGAGAGCTCTTATCAGCTGGTGAAAAGGGCCAGGTGCATTTCCTGAACTCTAGGCTCTAGTGCCACAAAAACTCTTTTGTCCCTCACTGTTCCCTGACTTTGCACTAAAGCAGTGATTCAGCCCGGCTCCTTCCCCTCGCCAACCTGCTCCTTCTCTTTCTCTGTTCGAGCTCCACAGAGACCAATTAGAGACAATGCAAGTAGGTTAGACTGCCCATTAACCGAGGGCATTGTTAAGCACAATACCAAGAGGATTGTACGCTAACAATAAAACCCATAAGCCGGTACTAGAGTGTCACTGACATTGTTGGGCTAAACCAAGAGTGCCATTTTGTTCCTATGGAGTGGATGTGTGTGCGCTGGGTCGCAGACTGCACAGACAAGCTTCTCGTCACTTAAATAGCATCTCTGTGCTCCACTTTTCTATCCTATCTCTTTATCCCTTTCTGTGTGTGGACATCTCCATCTCTCTGCTGCTGACCCCCGCGCTCTCACACACAGAGAGCCAGTCTCTCTTCAGCCCTGATAATGATGGGAAAAGCATGATGTAATGCCCCCAGCTGAGGGCTTTCCACATAGATGAGCTTGCTTTTAAAAGGCTAACTCTCCTGGGCCTGTTTGGGGGTTTTGACCTACGACCTTGGGGGTCAGGAGTTCAGTCTCTATTGAGGGTAAAGAGGTTTGCTTGTGCATTAACAGCTCTGTTACAGCAACACATAAACACAGAGCTCTGCTCTAGTCATCTGTGTGCAATAAATGCTTTGTTTCACACTCTTAAAAAACTCAGAGGAGTTTGGGGTGAAGTTCTAAACATTGCAAGAAGGTCCAAGCAGCATGGTCGGTGCATGTTGGAAAGATTTCCCTACCATTAGCTGTTTTCTCCATTCACACTGAAATGTGTTTTACTGGAGATGGGTAGTGAACATTCTAAATCTTGACATTAGACGGGGCAGAATGAAAAGATAAAAATAACCCAAAGCTCAAGATGGTGGCGCACTAGATTACAAGTTTGATAACCTTTCTATAAAGTGAAGAAGAGGAGAGAAAGCATTTATGTGCTTGTTAAAGTTCTTTATGAGTCATATCATAGAGCCCACTGTGACAGTCAAAGAGAGTGGACAGTCCATGGTTGAACCACAGTCGAGCTGCAGAAGTTTGGATCATGTGGCAAAATAAGGGGTTAAATCAACACTACTGGTGTAAATGGTGTGGGTGTTTAACACCGCCCCAGTGTAAAATATAACACTACATGAGGTGATAAAAATCTAATTTATTTTTAACATTGACTGGGCTGCTGATTCAATTTATAAAGTGATGCATCAAAAAGTAGCAAAAGACATTCTAAAAACTCAAAAAATCTATAGCAGTAGGTTTTAAATTTGATCAATTGATTTTTCAATATATTTGGAGTGTATGAAAACTGAAGTCCAGAATGAAAAAAAGATTATTTGTATTCTGCCCTAGCAACCACCAGTGGCAATGATTCAGTGAAGGAGAGCAGAGTCTCAGTTATTGTTCCCTTATGAACCATTTTACTATTAGCTGTAAATTATTCTTGTTTTTTTTTTTTAAATCAAATATTTAGGTTTTTTTTGGGTAGCCCTCATTATTAACTCAAAGGATAGGTAGTCAGTACTGGACTCTTCCTTAAAGATCATTTAAGAAAAGATTTGTATCCAATAACAGCAGAAGAAAATGTGCAAAAGTGCACAAATAAATTTGGAAACAGTCCTCAAATGCAATAAGTCTCTCTTCCACACACAGAGGGAGTCCCTCATTAAGTGCATTGTGGAAATGCTGATGTCATGACAATGAATCTGTTGGCCTCTTGTTGGCTGAGAAGTGTGAACACCCTGGCCAAACACACAGCTTCATTAAGTCCTAGAGTGATTGTGTGTATTTCAATCGTCAGACAATGAATGCGGCAAGGGAGCAAATCACAAAAGTACTCTGAGAATGTGCTTTACAGCACGTAGGCATCAGCTGATAAGGAATGTGAATGTGAACGTCAAACCTGCTCCTGACTCTGGAGATACCGCTGAGCTTGTAGCCACGAGAGAGAGAGAGAGGGGGGGGGTGCTCTCGTGAAGGGAATGCTCTGAAAGCTGGGCACGTGCTGCTGCAGACACTCACTTCAAAGAGGAAGCCTCGGGATATCTCAACACCCCAAGCCCTGGCTCAGCATGAGGCACAAAATGCAGACTCATGCTTGTCTGACAGGCACTCACATCACAGAGTTTTAATGGCAGAAAACAGAACACAGAGAATGTACTCCAGAAGAAATATGTTTCGTTATAACATAACTGAACTACTGTGACTATTTAAGCATCCAAACAGCAACCACATGTCGAACTGATAGGTCAGTTTAATGGGTTAGAATTTTATAGCAAAACACCCATTACTCAAACAGCCAGGAAGGCAGCCTATCTCAAACAGAAGTTTTTTTTGAAAACAGACATCTGTATGAAAACTCAAAAATGCCAATTAACTCTGAAAAGGCTCTACCTAACCAACACGTGCCATTTTTAAAATCAGTATTCAACACTGAGTTGGCAAAAACACTGCTTGTGATCAAACAGGATACATGTGCATGCAGTCCTGTACACGATAAAAGCCATGATAGCAGGTAGCATTTCCAAAACAACACTTATTGGCCACCATTTTAAAAACATTTAAATGTGGGTGAACAGCAAAACTGTACAGAAAAGTCACAGTTTGCAAAGTTACTGTGTACAATTGGACAGAGCCTTAGTTCATGCTCACTTGAACACATCTGCTTCAGAAATAGCCCAGAGGACAACCAGGTTTTCAGTGCTGGCTGTGGACAATTTGACTGTACTTAAAGGGGCCTTATTATGCATAAACTTTTCTGACATTCCTAGCACCTTTTAGTGTTGTTCATTCATCACAAACATGCCTCAAGTTTTATTCAGAATCTTCCAGTCATGTTTGTGTAATCTTGTATCTTTTGTGAGTTGAAAATGGCTCTTGTTTCTTGCAACACCCATAGTTCTTACCTCCCCCCACTGACCAACCACATTAATTACGAGTACAACTCATCTCTACATGTGCTGCCGGCTTGGAAGTGAAAGTAGCAGACCTGCACTGAAGGATAATGCAGAGAAAGGGTGTTTTCTGTAGTGAAACATAGCGATGGACATTGACGATGCCCAAATTGCTTGACATCACCAACTTAGATTTGTTAACAGAACCAAAGTTATAGAGAGCAATATTAGCAGCTTTGCTAACCAAAACAACATTTCACAAAGCAGCTTTGCTAACCAAAACAACATTGCACAAAGCACCTAATATCGGTTAATAATGTCAATGAAACACCATTGGAAAGAATTCTCGGTTGCAAACACCTATGATATTTGCATGAAACAGATCCAAAATTTGTTAATTAACTTAATCTAACTGCGTGAAGCGCCTTGTTATTTCTACAGGTTTTTGGTGGATTCATTAGCTTGTGAAGTGATGAGAACTCTTACACAGAACTCTTCAATGCACTTTGTACTATATTTATTTCTAGCTTGTGTGACAAAACTCTTATGCACTATATTACCCATGATTCCCAAACTACAAGTCCCAAAGGGCATGTGGTGAAAGCATGACTGTGGGAGGAACAGGGCTAAACGGTGCATTTAGGCAAAAAATATGAGGTGATTCGAAGACCTTTTTTACAATTAATATTGCATTTAGAAAGCTAGTAAAGAGACTCAAATATTCAGTGTAACTGCTTTAGGATTTGCATAATATGGCCCCTTTCATTTATTATTATTATTTTTTTACATTTACATTTATGTATTTAGCAGACGCTTTTATCCAAAGCGACTTACATTTTAGAAAAAAACTAACTTGTACAAAACCAAATGTTATTGTTATTGTATGTCATGTAATGTAAATGTTTTTGTAATTAGAAGTTGCTCTTATTGGTAGATTAATTATTGTTAAGTGAAATTTATTCATTTTTTATTTTCAGTTATTTGTATAAAATGGAATACCATTAGCCAACATTGTAATTTTTGTGTTGAACCATGGCACTAGGTGGCAGTAATGAGCTTGGTGGAAGAAAACTCCAAGAGAGTGAAAAAGAGTGGCTCTGATTTTGTTCAGGTGTGAAAGCCTTGGGTATAGGTTCTGTGTTTGTTCTAAAGCATCAGGAGAAGTTACCAATAATTGTGGGGTTGCAAAGTTGACACCAGTGATGCCATTGGTATGTTACGTTTATCTTTGTACTTTGATTGCAGTAAAAATGTACGAAAATGTTTCTTTGAAATTTGATTTAAGGTTATCAACTTAGTTTCCTTTGAATGCTTCTCAAGCATTTCATAAACTTCTGGAGATGGAACAGAAGTCTCTGTGTATTCTAAACCCATGTCAAGTCTGGTCAGGCAGTGGGCACAAACCTTATAGGACTTATAGAGGTCTCCAGCAAGATGTTAAATCTCCTTTGTCGGTTTGTGCTAGCACTCTTGCCACACTTGCTACACCTGCTCCTGACTGAACCCCAATACTCACCATCTACATCACCAATGGTTGAAGAGTCCCTGTCTATCGCTCTCTGGATTCCAAAGGCTAGCACTGAACAGATAGTCGCCTCAGTTACTTACCATTCACTAAGTTACAACTCACTAAACCTGCTTACAATCTATGTCATTGCTGGCATGTCCATTTCCAGTGTCGTGTACAGTCACCCAGAACTGTGACTCTATATATATTTATATAGTACACATACTTGACAATGACATGATATAAAGTCATTATTAAGATGCTAGTAAATTTTAAGTTTACAATTGTCATAATCACTCCTTTGGCAGAGTGGCAAGTGTCTTAGTTGGTCATGCCATAACCAACAGATTTGCAGTTCGATCCCTGATAGGTCCATTCTGTTGTGGTGGGCTTTGACGATCCACTTCACTCGCATTGCCCTGTTTGGATGCATGTGACTGGTAGGGTGTGAGTGCGCACTTACAGATACATCCTTAAATAAAGCTTGTTGTATGTTTTGTCCACCTCCAGCCTGGAAGGCTTCCCCATGTCCAGTTTGGCGTCCTTGGCTCTGTGTGAGGTGTAACTTGTGAATATGCATCTCCATGGCTAGCTGGTGCTTCATGACTATGTACTAATAATGAACTCAAGGCAGCCTGTTTCCACCTTTCCTTAACTTATGTCTTCTTATACCACATCTTCCCTTATTTTTGAGGATCTTTGACTCAGCAGGAGGTCTAGCTCTGTTCCACATTAATCCACCTCTTGTCCAGTTAGATTCATCTATTCAGTGAGAGCCCTAGCTTGACAGCTGTGTCTCCTTGTCTAGCTGGTTCTTTGTGACTCAAAGCAAGTACTATCCTTCCAGCTAGGGACTTTAATAAATCCTTCTTAACCTAAGGTGGCATGTAACACTCTTCCCTTTCCCTCAATTTCTCAGTCTGTGGATCTTAATTTCCAGGTTTATGTCTCACTGAACTCTAGTTTGAGTAAATGCTTCTCCTTGGCTAGAGAGTTCCCTGTTTTTTCTGTGATGATGCAAGTCTAGGTTGATAAGCAACATAGCAGTTTTGCAGTTGCTTCTTCACAGTTTCTTTACACCATTTAATAGCTTTAATAGCTACATTTTTGCCTACTTCTTCTGCCTCTAGGTCAGTTAGTTCTTCGTTCCCAGGCTCAGTATGAGCTTCCCCAAGGCTAGCGGTCCCTCACATCTGTCTCCTCAGTGCAAGTCCTGGTCAAGAAATTTTTTCTAAGCATCTGGCTGCTGTCTTCTTTTCCTTTTGGAAGGTTCATGATACGGGTACCTACTCAGCCTGATCCTTCTAGGACAGCCCGCCTGCTTGTGTATGTAGGCCTGACCTCTAAAGAACCAACCTAATTTCAGAAGTTGTGGGTTAATAACAATTTATCAGTCCCACCAAAATGACCCCCCCCCCCTTCTGACCTTTTAGCACACTTTACCTTGTTCAGACAATTTTAGCCCCAATTTTAAATCGGAGACAGGCTTTGAAGAATCACATGCAACGCCCCAGAATCACAGGCTTGTGCAGGCATGTGACAATTGCAGATTAGGAGCTACCAAAGACCTGCTCTGAGAGTCACAGGGGAGCAGCTTCTGATGTTTGTGGTTCAGAAGTGGATTGATATTAAATTCTCCAGCTGTAGCCACAGGTCCTCTGTAGCTACAGGTCCACTGTACAACACCCCCAGATTTGTGAATGGTCCACTCTTGATAGTCCCCTCTTTCAACACTCTGCCTTAATCCTTCATTTTCATTTGAGACTTTTTTTTTCCCCTCATGGGGGGTGTCAATGATGGGGATGTCAATGATTAATACTGTTGTTTCTGATAGCCATTGCATGGATTAGGCGTTTTACATGTAAAACTTGCTAATATGCTGGTATGAAAAATTTGAGATACAAATGCCACCCTTGAACGAATTAATTTCATATCTCGAGGTACCACTGTATAATAATTCGATGAGTGATATAATAGATAAAAGGTAAACTACCTGGAATTAGTAAAACGATATTAAAGCTGCTTTTGGGCTTAGGTGACTCATTTGGCTCCAGCAAGCAGATTAATCAGCAAAACAGATAGAATGCTAAAGCCACATATATTTACACAGGCTGTACCAATTTCCACATTATTTTTACTATTTACTAGTATTCAAAATGAGGTGTACCAGTAGTCTTTACTGTATATGGTCAGATTTAGATTCCAAGATTGGACACTCAAACAGCAACTATTAACACAACCCTCTGTGGTGTGAAAGTGACTTCACTTAATTACATGCCTTTTAGTTCCCTTTCAATAGGTCACTTCAACATATGTCAAATGATTTCTCTATGAAAACACCCATCTAAGCTGCCAATCTTCACCACCTACTTACATGGCCACTTACATTATGCAGTGTGAAATTAGTGTAACACACCCTTCAGAATAAAACCCAAGTGTTTTGTATTCAGTCTCCCTATTTTCTTTCGCAGCCGTACAACCTCCAACTGCTGAGATGAGAATCACTAAAAGTGCTGAAGATGTCATTTCAGTGAACCCAGAACATTGAGCCGCTGCATCACCCAAGGAATCTAGTGTGCTCTGTGAGTTAAAGCCTCTCTGCGTCTGAAGTGCAAAATCCTTATTCTTAAAGATGCCAGTGTGGATAGAGTTGGTCCTTCTTCTGGATGCAGTGGTTTATTTCATTTTCCTTTTTTTTGCAGCTGACACCTGAGCACTCTCCCTTCTAGTGCAGTGGTGTCTGAAGTGAACTCGAGAGTGGGTTTGAATGTCTACACAGATGCAACCGATGCACAAGCGGTTCAGCATTGTGAGTGGAAAGATGATCCAGAGGGTGATGGGCAATGCAGCAATCTGCTGTCCATCGTTGCATCAGGCTGCTTTGGTGATCGGGATGGAGGTCCCTCAATCATCAATCCACTCCCATTTGGACAAGTGGTTTGTGGATTTGCGGCATGACAAGCCCCCCTGTTCCTCCCTGGTCCTGTTTGCACAAAGGCAATGATATGGCTGGCTCTTGGTCCAAGAATGCCACCTGTGGTTGAATCAAGCCAACATCCTTCCATATGACTTCACCCTTTTTCACAAGGTGGTCTCTTCTGTGTTGCCATAGAGGAGCTTGAGTCTCGGATCTCCACAATTCTAAAGCAGGCTAATGGGTCTGGGTGAATCCAAGGCTCCCTCCTGCAAACCCTGTGGAGGAGCACCCTACACCTGTTCATTGCTGAAGAATGCATTCTCTGATCCTGTCAGGAAGGTGTCTCACCAACTTCCACCAGTAAACTATCCTGAGACAGGCATTTTCTCCAATTGGCGACTCTCCCAAGTCACAGGCAAATTTTGCACTTATGTTTTAAGGATGGAGAAGAGTTGCTTGGACCCCATGCAGACCACCAATGTTTTCAGTCTGCAGCTTTTTTCTCAGTCTGGATTTGGTTGTAGAAAGTCTTGACCAAGTAATAGTGCCCTCCACTAGGTTTTGTTATAGAGGGGGGGGTTCTGTTCATTGATTGTTGTCTCTCTTCAGAGCATCCCCTGTCAGGATTCTGTTGACCTTTCTCCAGAAGGGTCTAGAGTGATGACTGTCTCTCTTGACAATGAATGTGTATGATTTCTATTTTTAACCAGTTGGCAGAAGGAAAATCGGTGTGCTGCCATGATTTGGAAGCAATATTTCTCAGAGGGCCCAGAAGGCTTCGGCCTTCAATGCCCTCTTTGGACCTCTGAGTAAACTACTAGGTCATCTCTTTGAGCCTTTGGAGTGATTGGAGCTGAAATGTATGTCTTTAAAGACAGTGCTCCTTACCGCCATTATCTTCTATCAAGAAGATGGTGATGAAGCATGGACATCGTGCACAAGGTTCCCACCCTCCGTTTTTAGACCAGGCTGGGCTAGATTTGAGTACCCATGTGGCCTGATTCTTATTCCACCTCCATTGAAAAATAGTCTGTGATTGTTTATTCACCATGACTGTCCAGCGGCAGCACACTGTACACCCTCCCTAAAATTGTCACATGGTACCCTTCTTCTGTTATGGCATAAGGCCAGGTATGTCGGAGGTTTTTAGAGGCCTCAGTGGGCTCTCCACCCAAAAAGTTATCCACTAACCCAAGTTCCCTTTAGAACAGAGATGGATTCCCCTTTGCCATGTGATGTTTGTTGTTCACAGACAGACTTGAAGATATGCACCAGCAGAACCCTGTAACCCCTATGGAATACAGAACCTGAATGCATGGATTTGAGTGTTAATGGGTGAATATTGATCCTTTGAGAAAACGCCATTGCAGAAATTTAAGTTTCCTGTAGCATACAGTAAATCTTTGCATCTCAGTAGCATACAGCTTTGTATCTTTCCATAGAGGTGTTTTGTGTGTATTGTGAAGAGTTAATTTAGTTATGTTCCACACAATTTCATTTTGTCTAGCATTTTTATAAACTATCTTAATAAATATTTGAGTATTTTTTTAAGCTGATTAAATAACTGTACATTTCAAATATATGCCATCTACCTTCATGTGTTTGTCGTTTCAGAAAACTCTCAATTTCACCCAGTGAAAGAGGCCTGTACTACTTGCAATTTGCCAAAAATGACCAGATCATCAGGAAATTATTTCAATTGCTAATTCGCTAGGCGGGAGCAGTTTAAAACTTGCATTGTGTAAAGCATTTAGCAGTTCTAGATATATCTGTAATGTTATTCATAAATTGTTATTAAAAATTTTAAAAGTCTTTAAGCCGTCTCCAGTCTTCTTTGGAATGTAGAACTGTCCAGCCACAAACCAAGGTATTTGCAGGACTTTACAACGTCCACCTTAAACCCCTCTAACAGAACTGGTTTTGCCTTTGGTCTCAACCTCCCAAACTTAATACCAGCTCCTTGGTCTTAGAGGTTTTGAGCTTCAGGTGGTAATTACGGAAACATGCAGCAAATTCGCCAACCAATCTCAATGGCTGTCAGCATACATCAGTGGCGTACCGACAACTGGGGGGTACAGAGTGAAGAGAACAGGGGCCAGCGTTGTGCCCTATGGAGCTTTGGTGCTACTGAGCATAGTGTCAGACATGCAGTCCTTCAAGCTGGGATTATACTCTATCAAGTGTTGTGCATTCCTCCATGCGTATCCTACGTTCATATTCGGCCTATGATAGCGGGTAATAAAAGCTAGTCAGTGGTTTTCAATGTTATGGTCCGCTTCCTCTTTGGTCACATTTTGTTTTGTTGCAGTAAACAATGGTGTCTGAAACTGAGCTTAATAAAATTGATTTGGGAAAACAATTATCGCTCAAAGCATTTAAACTGCAATTGGGGAAATAGAAAAGACATGTATTCTTCTTTATTCTTTGAAACATTCAAATATAAAACTGACCAATCCCTATAGTCCCCATCTACATGCATAAAGTTTTATCAGTAATGCATGGCATGCTATGGTGGGGGAGCATGATCGTACCTTCAGCCTCACCTACTGAGACCGTCAGGGAGATCAGAGATCCATTGCATCAGGTGGGGAGCCACTCCCATCCTGCTCAGTTTGTCCCATAGACACTGGATAGTATTTTGCATTTTTTGAATTACAAAATTTTAGCTGAAAATTTGCGACAAATTTTTTGAATGATGGAGACATATTTGTTTTTTTTCCTGGTTACTGGTTTTCAGTCACAAGATGCTGGTCTGGTCAACTTTCAGTTGGAGAGAGATGCCAAATACCTGAACACAACTGGCAAACCAACAAAAAAAATAAAGTAGTCTGAATCCACTATGATTCAATGCATATAAGCGGTCTGCAAAATACCAATTCAACATGCAACTGAGTATGTTCATTTATATATGGTTTGTGAGTAGGTCCAAGAATGTGGCTCGGTCACATAGAAAGAAGGGGTCATGTGCTGTTCAAAACCATAAAACACTTTTTCCAGGAAAGACATTCATATGGATCATTTAGAAAGCACTGCAATCTACAAGTGAAGAGATAAACAGTTGCTGGTTTAATAGCAAAACATCATGTGCCAGTGTTTAGTCTTAACTTGTGCACTCACCCAGCCACAATCTATATGTATAACACTTTCATATCGTTTATGAGCACTCCCCACAACTTGAAACCAAAGACGTTTTAATTTTGCAGAGAGAATTGAAAGAGTTCACCAGTAAATAGGAGATATTTCTATTTTCATGTTTATAAATGTCACAAATTAAAATCTTCCTCACAAGAGCCTGGTCGGGGCAGGACAAATGACACTTGAGAGTCGTCTCAAGACTCCTTTGTGGAATAAATCTAAGAACCATTATTCATTTGCTGCTAAATATTTGAGCAGAGATGTCTTTCTTTCTTTTGAGAGGTTGTATATTGAGATTAGGCTCTTTTTTATCCAGTGTGTTAAATTTCTTCTCTTTCTCTTTCAGTTCACCTTTTGACAGCGGGCTTTGTGTACAGACTGTGGGAAAGTTTCCTTGTCCTGATGAGGTCATCCCTTCAACCCCCCCACTTCAGCAGATCTGTTTCACTAACACACACACGTACACACACACACACACAAGCAAACTTACAGGAAGGAGGTACACAAGTAGATAACAAGGTTTTGGCTTTTAGCTCACACTAATTTAATTGCACTGAAGCTCATGGATGACGCACAGAAATTATGAAATGTAACTTTCCTAAATCAATAGTGTCAATCTAATTTAAGCAGGTGTTGTACAATACATGTACTTTATTCTTTTAAAAACTACAGAACTGTGCTCTTAGACAGAGAATGTTTTCAGAAAGTGTTCAGAGAATCTAAAGCAAATCAATATATGGAATGACTTCAAAACAGCCACAATTCGTCTAGTTTTTTTAAAGGAACTCAACTGACAGGCTGTTCAAAAGGGTTCTCTGGATTTAGCTTTCTTACATCCTAGTGTCTCTTTGTGCTAAGATCAGGGCTTTGTGAGGGCATAACTTAATTTTTCTTTCATTCTTTGTACATGATATTTCGTATGGCTTTGGCTGTATGTTTGTGGTTATTATTTATTATTATAGCATAAATCTAGGTATATTATAGTATACATTTAGGGTCAATCATACGACTCCATGATGCTATAGTTTAATGGAGAAGTATCTGCCTGTATTTCTCATTATTGAGAACACCCTTAATCCTGAACAAATCTTCAGCTACATTAGCAGAAATCAGTCCCTCCAGGATTTCGCTGGATTATTTTGTGATTGTTGCGACCTAAAATGCCAGAATTTGCGGCAGCTTTTTGAAAAAAATTTTAGACATATTTTTCTCAACAGCATTGCATTACCTTATGATTTCACAAACATGTTATGAATTTTTTAAGTGTTCTTTCCTTTTATTATCTCCTTTTTATTATCTCTATTATCTTATACCCTCGCGGCTTTCTGCACGCTCTGATCACATGCAGATCTGACAGCAGACAACCGCTGCTTCCTCAGGAGGCTGCAGCGCAGGTTCAATTAAGAAAAAACATCATGTTGTCCCCCTAAAATATTTGGACTTTTAGCTTTTTGTTGCCACGGCTACGTCTATGTAAGAGAAACACTGGAATAAAAGATTGATGAAACTACCGTGTGAAAGCATAAAAAATAATTTTATTAACAGTCCCTCTCAAACTCGCTAGCACTATCACCTTTGCCCACGCAAGTACTGCCTGACAACTGACAAAAGCAAACCACCACAGACCTAGTTTTACAAACGTTATCAAGTTTTGTTGTTTACCTTGTTCCTTTCGCTGCTTGCGATGGATTTGCGAGCAACAGCTTCGGGATAGTCACTTGCAGTGTCGGCTCTAGCACAGACATGCTTCTGGCACTGGTTTTGCTGTAGAAGTGTCGGTCAAGCAAGGTTTTTTTCGTGTGTGTTCCACGACACTGTTGCACACAGAGCAAAAAGTGCATGCATTTCCCTCCACTTTCATGGAGAACATTATGGAATTGCTTTGCATGGTCTTTCACAGTGATATTTGTAGGTAAGTGTGTGTGAAAATAATGCTGCGTACAGTGACGGACCAAACTTATTGGTCAAATTTGTGGTAAAGTTACAGTGATTGGATGAAATTGCAAGGCTGCAAATAAATCGAGGGGCTTGGCTGAATTTGCATGAATTGGCGCGATTGGGACTGAGAAATGCAGCCCTAAACATTCAAGGAACCTCCACCGTGCTTCTGTCACGTATCAGAGTGACCGTACATACAAGGCTGAACACTGGTATAATATAAACAATGTTTAGTGATTTTGATTCAGGGAAGGAGTCAGAACACCAATAACACTGATAAGAAGTAGTGATGGTATGTTCAAGCTTCATTGAGAAGTTGTTCTGAATTCCTGAGTGTTGTTCTTGTGTATCCAGTAGTGACTCGGAGGAACTGGAGCATGTACAGATGTGAGTGGTCAGCAGCAGGTGAGTATCCAGGGCATTGCATGCCCCACCATGAGTGAGGGAGCAGACTGGCTATGATTTTGTTTGATGTACAAAAATAATCATTAATAGTAATAATAATGATTTTTTTTTTCAAAGCATACCCCCCCCCCCCTGAGAACACTGTGTGCACATTATTGGCACTGTAGATGTTACAACCATGGCAGCATTCTTTCATAGTGTTTACCATGTATTACATTTGCAGTTTAATGCAGTTTAATAGTAGTCACGTGGGTTTGTCACCACTGCCTGGTTGTGTATGCACATCCTGAAATGCTCACTTGCTCAATACCCACATGAAGGTCTCTCCTGGAGTTCGAGTGAGCCTCAGCAATACCTCTGTGGACGCCACTGTGAACAAACTGGTATCTGGTTTGCAGACTCTATTATTGTCAAGCCATTCACTGCAGTAAAAACTGTTATCAATAAACATCTGTTCACTACTTAAGTGGTCCCCAACCTTGTGTGCACCACGGACCGGTTGATTGTCTGACAATAGTTTCACGGCCCAATATAAAGGTGTGTAGGAGATAAAAACAAAATAAAATGATAAGATCGGCATTAAAAACTGTGGTATTTTCTCTATATTAATAATAATAATGATAATGAACGTAATCCACAGTGTAATCATGTGCAACTTTATTAGTGGCTTCCTCCTAACGTCACACCAACAACAGAACATGACATGGGCAACATCCTTTCTGCCCCAAAGCACCCTGGTCTTACATGGTAACGTTTAAACATACCTTCAAAATAAGACAACACAAAAACAAAGCGCATGAAAATACTCGCTCTTCGCAGCAGCAATGAATTAGTGGGAGCCCTGAGCTTGTTTTAATGCAACGAGACAGTCCCATCTTGGGGTAATGATAGAAAATGAAACCCGAAGTGTGTTACTTAGGTCCAGTCTGCTCCGTATTTTTGTTTTGGTTGCTCCTTAATTTGGTTTGAAGGCTTCATCGCCTCATTAGACAGCTGGTCACCGCATAATATGCACAGCGGGCTTGGTGCATGGGAATCCTTATTTTAAATAGGATTCTTGATACTGTCTATATAGTATCATATCATAGACTGTATAAGTATTGAAATGAAGGAAGTGCTGCAGAAACAAATATTATCAACTGAAAAGTTTATGGATCTCCTAAAGCCCCTAACCTCTGAAAGTAACCAAGAGAATTTAAGCCAATGGTTGGCGAGTACCCCTTACATGAGTTTAACCAGCAGGTGGCAATATTCTTAAACCATTCTCCAATCATTAGAAACATTTAATTAATTTACTTTTTAGAACAAACATATAGTGTTGCTAAACCTTGTTGTACATCCTTCATGGACCTTTATATATTTCCTAGAAATTGTGTTAGATGCAATAGGGGAAGCACAGGCGGACCCAGATGCAAGATGAAAATTAGAGTCTTTAATAATAAAAAGGAAAAAAAAGGCAAAAACACAGCCACCGGCACAGGAGCCTGAACAGTTCAATAACTCAAAAACCAAGCCTCGTCCGAAAGGGAAAGCCTCGGAGAGCCTCCGGTCCTGAGCAACCACCGTCCACAAACTGCTCGTCAAAACAGACAGGGAGACAGACGCTAGGAAGATCCGATTCACACACGACTGGACTGGGGAAAAGAATACAGGTGAGGATCTACAAAATTGTGCAGTATAGAAGTCTAGTAGAGATTAATCGGGAAACCGGTGCTCGCAAATGAAACAGGCAGGTGCTCTGAATGAGAGATGGAAAGAGGGAATGAGGTAATTAGACAGATCACAGAAGCTACTAACAAATGGCATCTAGTTAAGCTTCTTCCATTTTGAATATTAATGTATATTTCACTATCTGTAAAACTGTATTAACTTCAGACATTTGAAAACCATAGAATGTACAGTACAATTATTTTTGGGAGAGTAAGACTTTAAATATAACAGATTAAACACTCTACGGTTTATAGTTGTAAAATGAACATATCACTGTATTATTTCTAATAGTTAAGACATTATTTTAAATGTTCTAAAATGTTGTGTTTTGGAGCATTTCTGTCATTGGATCACCTCCAGTTAGACAGCTGTAAACATGCGAATACAATATGGAAAATGTACTGTACAATCCCATAAAACCCAAATATTTGACTGTAAAGTTTTGGCAACCATAGCTTTATTTTTTATTTACTGTTATTTTTCAGATACAAACCTTAAATACTACTATATAAATCCTTAATCTGTACAGGTATATATTGTTTTTATAGCAACAAAAATATGTTACATATATGTTACATTATAAAATATGTTATCTTACAGTATAATCCTATAAAACCAATAACGGTGCTACCATACATGTAAAAACATATATTTTTAATATTCAACAAGCGTTTTTTAAAATATATAAAATAATATAGATTTTTGTTTGCAATAAAATGTGTACATGTACAATAAACAGACTTTCTGATCTTTTTATTCATCAAAATCAATTT
The DNA here is from genome assembly GCA_007224835.1 of Danionella cerebrum. NCBI lineage: Eukaryota > Metazoa > Chordata > Actinopteri > Cypriniformes > Danionidae > Danionella > Danionella cerebrum. The sequence goes on along the minus strand of SRMA01026518.1, from coordinate 130,523 downwards.
TTGTCATTTTTTTGCAATTTGTCATAAAATAGAATTTCTTGTATTTCTGGGCATTTAAGAAAAATGAAATAGATTAATTTTAAAATTTGTTCTAATATTTAATTGAAAGGTTATTTTCCTGATTATTATTTAATGCACAATTTAACATAAAGAGATGATTGCTTCAACCATGCACCGAGCCGCCTCGTCCTGCACGTCTCACTTCATTCAAATACAAATTTTCAGTGACCTCTTCCATCCCCCAACCCACCAATAATCAAGCTTGGGTCAAAGTCTGCAAACTGCACCCGAGGGCCACGCTTCAGACTCGCCCGCCTCTCACAATGCGCCTCTCTATGGCCAAAGCTCGAGCCCAGGTTGCGGAGCTGGAACTCAGCGGCACGCCAAAACATGCAAAACTAAACATACACACAAAAAACACTGAGCTCACACAGAGTCTGATGAAGAGGAATGACTGAGACACACAGCACTCCAGATGTACATACACACAGCTCTTTTGTTTCATGTGTGTGTAACACTCTCACAGCACTTAATCAAACTCTCCCATCACGACTGTGACTTTTTTTCTAGTCCGCCTGTTTATGCAAACATGTGGAGACCTGCGGGGTGTTAAGATGAATTGTGTGTGTGTGTCTGGAGCATTGCATGACTGGCATTCCTCTCAATCAGACTGAAGCCCATAGTGGCAGGGTTAAAGAAACAGAACTGTACAAATATACACTCGCACTTGTTCCGGGAGGGGGCGCTTTGACTAAGCAGTGCAGCTCTGCTGACTCAGAACATTTGTTCTCATTCCCAGTTTCTTTGTGTCTCCTTCTTTCTTGTTTAACTTCCACCTCCACCCTCAGTCGGTATAAAGGGGCCCAGAGCCGGTATAAAGGGGCAGTTTGTTTAATCGGTAATCACATCTGAACAAGTGAGGCACTATCTTTTTATCCGCCCCAACCTCTGAATAAGCAAACCCTTACACTGCCCTCTTTCTCACCAGAGTATCTGGTGAGCTCATACCTCCTGCAGACACCCAGCTTGTTCTGAATCAATCCATTTAAGATATATGAATGCTTTTCCTGCAATAATCAGCATGTAGGGGTTATTCAGCTTTACATTTAAAATGACAAGAAAACCTTTCCTTTCATGTGAAGTGGAACTTAAATCAGCAGTTTTTCTTTATACCAAACGATTAGTCCTAATTTAGAGTCTGAACCAATCTCTTATTGAAGAAACTGGTGCAAGCAGGTGGAGAATATGCAAACTCAAAACCAGATCCAGGGACTCTGTTTCAGGAGCAAGGGGCTGTGCAGTATTTTGCTACACATAAAACGGTATACAGAATCATGAACATTAGCCGCTTAGAAATTCGGATGAGTTTAAGGGTGGCACGGTGGTGCAGTGGGTAGCACTCTGGCCTTCCAGTTAGAAGGTTGCTGGTTTGAGGCTCACCGGTGACCTTCCTGGAAGGAGCTTGCATGTTCTCCCGGTGCTTGCGTGGGTTTTCTCCAAGTACTCCGTAAATTTTTCAATTAACCTAACGACGGAAACCCCACAATCCCAAAACATGCAGTTAGGTTAATTGAATAATCTAAATTCCCCCTTAGGTGTGAATGTGTGTTGCCCTGCGTTGGACTGTTGACCTGTCCAGGGTGTACCCCCGCATATTATTACACAATAATTCCACAACAAACCTTAAATTGTACAAAAATTTTATTTTATTTAATTTTATCAATTTTTACTGCAAAAATATACTAAATTGGGAACGTTTTATGTTTATGTTTTAAGGTCAAAACAACGTGAAAATTGTAACAAAAAATAGGCAAACCTCTCCTGAACCTTACAAACTGTTCCAAGCACTTTTTGTGACAGTTTTTTGTGACAGAACTTTAACAAACAAAAGCCATATTACAGGTATTGTACTTCCAAGAGTTATCCCTTCTTTTCACCACTAGATGACATTATTGGCACCAATTTGGGGTCTGTAAAATGAAACTGGAAGACATTTGCTTATTTTCTCGCATTTTAATTTCAATTACCGTATTTTTCGCCGTATAAGATGCACTTTTTCTTCCCCAAAACGGAGGGGGAAAAGTTGGTGCTTCTTATACAGCGAATGCAGAGCGCCGCGGAGCGGAGGGCGGTCACGGCTGTAGGAGAGGCGTAAGAGAGGCCGCGGCTTCAGCCTAGCTCCTGTTATGATAAAAATATACCTTCTCAATTGATAATAAACACTGGAGACCGTTTGAGAGAGAGAACACAGCAAATGCAGCTATTTATTGTAAAGATTTAGCAGTCTCAACGCATTTCCTACACACGTGTTATCCGCATTGGAAGAAGAACCTCGAGCCTCTCAAAGTAAGACAAGCGCTGGAAGAAGGGCGGGACTGAAGTATGACGTGTGCTCTTAAAAGTTTCTCAAATTACATTTCTCTAAATGACCACAAGATGGTAGTATTATATAGGAAAATCCCCATCACACTCCGGAGCTGTCGGTGCGCGCTGACGTCATCGCCCATCTCTGCTCGTCGATCCTACCATAGCGCGGATCGTAAGGAGCAGGTATGAAACATTACAGCCTTTTTTGTTAATTTTACTGTTTACTGACTGTTATTGTTACATGTTTGGCATATAATTGTTCTTAAACTGCTGTTAACTTTTACACAGTTTAAATATTAAATATTTTACTACAGTATTTGGTTCAGAATCTTTTTTTCCAGATCTTCCTCATTAAAAATTTGGTGCGTCTTATATACTGGTGCGTCTTATACTGCGAAAAATAAGGCACCTTTCACATTTTGTGTCATAACTCATGTAATGTTCATTTTAAATAAAAAATAACAAAACTAATATCCTTTTTGAAACCCACACATTATATATTGAAATCAAAATTAAACAATACGTGGGTTCCATCATTCCCATTTAATTCAAATCAGCCGCTGTGATTGGCACATGAACCAGGGTGTGCAGAGAATTCTAAGGGTTAAGAAATCATAACAAGCATCAAAATATTTAGATTTAAATAAAATATTTTTTTCTAAATAAAATAATAAAAGAATAATTAACAAGTAAAAGTGATTTCTAACCATTTAATGGTCCAAACTTGCACATCATCAACCACACTGACCCACAGCTTTCTTGCCGTTTTTTCTAAATTTCATTATAACTTATTAAAGATCAGTTTTTTTCTTTGCAATGTTAAATATTCTGAAAGAACCAGAGATGAAACAACTAGTGAAGCACATAAAGCTGCTTTGGTGAGCAGCAGGACATCTCTAAAATCTTTCCAACTCCTGAATTTCTCTTCTGTTTAACATGCTGCTATTGTGGTTGTCTTTGGACAGCTTTCGTTTCCTCCCGACAGATAAAACGGGCAAAGGTTCATCAAAAGCAATCATTTTATTTCTAAAAAAAAAAGATAAAAATGCTGTTAAATAATTGGTGTTTAATGATTGGTGATGCAATGGTAGTCTGGAGATCTAAAGGGGCACCATAGATTGGACTCAATGGATTAATGGTTTTTTTCTGTAAATAAGAGCTGGTACACAGATCAGGAATATTCAGCAGACTTTGAATAGAGGCCAAAGTGAAGAATATCAAGTCTTTATATGGTTCTGATACGGACTGTGTATGGTTTAACTCTGCTAGCAATGATTTGTCCCATAGACTGCATCAATGCTGTTTTTGAGGCAGACTTTAGGTTCGGATACTTCTGACCACTTCGCCAAGGTGACCACTGTCTTGGAAACTGCTATTAAACTATTCAACCAAGTCTTCTTGTACTTTGGCACCTAGATAACTTCTACAAGCACCAACAAACCTGCACAGAGACCCAGAGAAGAGACCCTGTCATGTAAGTGCATTAGTATTTCTAATGAAGGTTGATACCGGCGTAGAGTCTCCATAGCCAGCCATGGAAGTACCAAAGGTGTGAAGTTGGAGACAAACTAGCAAGAATTTGCAATTTAACACTACTGCAGCTGCACAATTATTGAACAATGGAGGCAAATTAAATAATGAAACCATATCATAAATCGAATGATCATAAAGTGTCAGAATTTGTTGAAAAGTTTGATGTTACATGTTAAGACACCAGCTGTTGACATAGTTGGTAAATTTGAGACTGATCAGTGTTTTAATCTGAGTTCAACAACTTCCACTTTATGGGGAAGTTGAGTTTCACAAATTTGAGTTTAACAAAGTAAAAAAAAAAACTCTACTTCTGACTTAGAATTAGACTGATGGAGTTTTGAGTTGAACCGATACAATCGAGTTTGTTAAAGCATGAGAAAAAAGAACCTTTTGTTTTTGCTAAATAATTGATTTCATTTACATTTACATTTATGCATTTGGCAGAGGCTTTTATCCAAAGCGACGTACATTTGAATGAACATATATTTTCTGTCAGTTCTTGCTTTCCCTGGGATTTGAACCCACAACCTTTGTGTTGTTAGCACAATGTTGTTAGTGCAAGAGTCAACCTTATGTTGATTTTGGAAATCCATTTTAATTCTATTTAAGTTTTGGTACTGACACACTGGTATAACACAACAGAGCAAATGGCTTTTACTTTATGGTGCACCATAAATAAATAATTAAAAGTCACACAGAGTGGCGATAGAGATGATGGTAAACAAACCAGATGTGGGCAGGCTCCAGGGAAGTGCGCTGGGGAGTACCCCGGGGTGCCTTCACCCTACTCTGTCCAGTGATGTGGGGTTTCCCAGTCAAAGATATGGGATCTCCTGTAGCTTGTCTCCTCGCCGTTCCCTGGGATTTGAGCTAACATGCCTTCAGGGCCATGGACAGCCAGAGCATCCAGAAGCCTTTTCTCGGGGAGCAGGCGGCCAGCCAAACCAGTGACTCAACTGGTCCAGCAGCAACTGTATAGACCCAATCGGTGGGCACCTGCTGGGCGCCTTCGATCTCCGTTGCTGCTCCCGGCAGAGGGAAATGGTCTGCCCCCTCCAGAGTTTCAGAACGGTGCAATTCTGTCACACAGGCTGCTCTTACGCACATCTTCCGTGTGTTGCACATATTGCCATATATATAGATTTATATTTTTAATATTGTCACTTCAAGCTATATATTGTGCAAGCATCATTTAAACACAAATAGCAATTATATTAAATTAGATTCAGCTCACTGGAAAGTGGTGCTATTCAAGCGACCTCACTTGCGACCAGGTGTTGGTGACCCCTTCTTTAGATGGTGTTCTAGGGTTTGCCATTTTGCCACACCCACTTTTCGAACCTTAATGAGACATACATTTTGGCAACTTCTGATGTTTGTGGGCAATTCTGTGACTTTTCAAACATGTTCAGGCAATCAAAAATTCACAGAATGCCACAAATCAATAATTCTCTGAATAATTACTAAATGGTTGTACACACCTAGAGCCCTAACAAGGTGGCTCATGCTTGTTGAGAGGGAAGTATGATTATTAGTTGGCACAGTGTCTGGATTTAAAATCAACTTATCAACCTTTTCTATCAGCCTGTTTTCAGTGAGGTACTCTTAAACTTGCAATACCTGTAACTGTCAAATAAATTCAAGGCACTGCTGCAGTGTGAGTTTCATAGTTGAACAGACCTTTTCACACAGACATTTGCACAGTTCCCAAAAAGGCACACGATTTGCTTGAACAGCCTGGTAATCTCATGGAAGGATGACTACAATTCTTTCATAAATTCTCCCACTGCTAAAATGTCTGTGTTCATCGTCAACATTTCTCTTCACAGCAAGTTTTGGGAAAGTCATGACTGGGGTCATGTGACAAAAATATATTGCCAATATATGATGAAATATATTTTCCTCCACTTGGTAACCCTCTTAAATAACAAGACTTTCTCTCATGGAGCGCTTTAGTCAAAGACTGAATTCTCAAATTATGTCCATTTGTAATTTATGAAAGATGTAATACGTGACCTCCATGATGCCTTCAGTTGTGTCAGTTTTGCATGAGGGATGCAACGATTATATTTTATTGTCTGAGGAACAATCACAGTTTTACAATTATGATGAGTATTTTGCATTTATTGAAGGTGCTGTATGTGGTGCTTGGGATTCAATGATGATGTTTTAAATCACGTAAAAGAAACATCCCCCCGACCAATGGCGTCACTTCTCAATTTTGATAGCCCCACCTCAAACATACATCTATATGAATCAAGTGGCATTTGATGAGTAATAGGAAGTGAATGAACTGCAGTTCCTCTACTGGCCGCTAGAGACTGACTCCAGAAGTGAGCAGGGTCTCATTCGCTACAATGTTAAACTTGCCAACTTTGGAAACCATGGCTCCATTAGTGTTGTTTTAGTCAATGATATGGAAGCTCCGCCCCTTCTGTTGATTGGCTACAATGTCTGTTTACATGGTCAGTCAGGGCCTTCTTAAAATATTGAAGTGTTTTATTAGAGACTTTTTTTTGGCAAAACTCATTGGGGAAACTGTTACTGATGAAATAAATACAAAATAAATGATTAAATAAAATGATCTCAAACATTATTATCTTGTATAAGTCATCCATTAGTAGGCTATTCATGTTAATAGTGTCGAAGAGTTCACATGTGATTTGAGTAAATCTAGTTTACTACTTTGGTTATTGAGATTTATTTAAATAAATGGAATCTTTCTGCACTTATCAGAATGCTGTGCTAACGAGCTTGTAGCTTCACGTCAGGTGTTTCTAGTGCTGTATTTAAATATTTCAGAGAACAGCCGCTGCACTGTTAATGTAATGTTCGTCTCACAAGATGGCCACGAGCCGTGAGTTCGAGACCCCTGGTCACTAGCAAACCACAGCTAGTTTAGTTAATAACCCTAAACTGTAAAAAATGGATGATGTCATCATCAAAATGTTAGATCCCGTTGCCAGATTAAATGATTTGAAATTAATACTCTTTTTGTTTATTGTGATTTTAAAATATGTACCATATGTATTTATAAAAAAGATTTCTGACATGTATTGTGATAAACTAATGTGTGCTTCGACATACTGCTGAGAAAATCAACTACATAAACTAAATAGTAATATTTTATAGCTTTGAGAGACAGATCTTTCTTTTATTTTCTGAATACTATATCAATGTAATTGATCAATTTGACCTCGCTGCAGAAGCATTCATCACGATTGGTTCAGATCTCAATTTATAAGGTGCTTTATAAGATTTAATAATTAATCTTTATTTTTTATTCTTTTTTTATTTTTAAACAAAACATATATAACGTGTTGTACATGTTTCCTTAGCTATCCATGCTCTGAAAAAACTGCAAAGGGGTTGGATGTAAATGGTAAGTGGTCTTCCCTTCAGTGTCGACTCCAGGGCTGAAAATGGGTATCACTTTTGAGAAAAACAACTTGCAAAATTCACATAATTCTCATTTAGGTACAAAGTAATTTAATGTACATATTTCACACAGACAGGGGTCCACATGCATACCAAATAGCACATTTAGAGCAAAGGGTTTGAGTGGCAACAAAAGAACTACTATTCCGATGCATCCATAATGACAATTTAAACAATAATCATTCATCTGTGAACTTTTTTTTTTAATGCTTAAAATGTATTGTAATGCTAATGTTAACAAACTAGTCATCATCTCAAGCAATGATTTAAAATTGTGTTTTAATTACATTTTGATTATTTAAAAATATAAATACATATATTTTCGAATGCCTAAAACAAATATATTGTAGTGTATTAAGTTCTCCCGGTGGGAAAAAATCTGCCTGGGGTTAATGCTCTTAAACGTGTTTTCTACACAAACCTCTAGACATTAATCTAAAAGCTCACACACTTTTTCTCTGTAGCAGGGGAGACAGGAAGCTCCATGGGCATTACTGGTCCAGGAACGTCAACTGATTGGCTGCTTCCAATATTGAAAGAGAGTGATGGAATAACTGAATAATGCTCATTAAAATTGTATTCCTGTTCGGAACGGTTCAAACTGATTCTGGTTCGATGCCTGTGCAAAAATTCATTGCTGGAATCACAGGTATTCAGGAGTCCGCTGACCTTTTTTGGGGTACTTCCTGTTGCTGATCCGAGACCTGAGCAACTTCTAGCACTGCCCTCACATGATAGTACAGTAGGGTTAGATGCGCCCATCAGTCTGGAACCGAGTAAATCTGGACTCATCAGACCACATGACCTTCTTCCATCGCTTCAGAGTCCAATTTAGAGGCTCCAAACTGAACTTGTTTGCTTGAATCTGTTCAGTCCCGATCCCTTGAGTGTATTGTGCATGTAGAAATTGTCTAACAATCATAAAAATTGTCATACAATTATAATCATAGTGTCCATTTTACTAGTAAATTAATAATAGCAACAAAATAATTGCTGACTAATCCTGAGGCTTCTGTGGTTTACTTTACTTCTTAAAACAACGCAATGTATTCATATATTCCTAGGGGTGTTTTACACCTAAGACTTCCATCTTCCCAGACACAACTTCCAGCACAACTAAGGTGATACCAAAAGACATAATCTCTCAGCGTGTCCTGGATTTTTCCAGGGCCTTCCTCCTGGAGAGGCATGTCCGGTAGGCATCTGACACAGATGCCTAGATTTTCTTGGCTGGCTTCTTTCGATCAGGAGGAACGGTGGCTCTACTCTGAGCTCCTCGTATTGAATCCTCTCATGTTGTTTTCTTTGAGACTAAAGGCCTCAAGACATCGATCCGAATTCAGATTCGCACAAATCTTAGGATGCCTTCTCAGCAGGGTTCTCTTGGTCTGGGTCGATGCAATGATGCTCGCTGTCTGAAGATGGCGTTACAGCAATATGCACCACACATGGAAACAGGTAAGAAGAAGATGTCGACAGAGAAGAAATCAAAGTACACATCAAAAAAATCCTGGATGTCCAGCCGTTTATTCTGTTGGTTTCTGATCACAGGGACAAAAATGCAAAGAACAGAGAAGATTTGTGGCACGCTATTTCTTTCGTTTGCGAAGCCATCTGCAGCCAAGTGGCTTTCATTAGATGTTCCCCTTGTGAAAAATGGATCCAATATGGCAGTGTGAAACTCCCCCTTGTAAAAGTAAAACCATAATAGTAAAAAGTAAAAGTAAAACCATAATAGTTGACATTAAAGGGGCCGGATTATGCTAAATCAACATTTTCTGTTGTTCCCTCATCAAAAACATGTTTGAATATTCCTGTATTGCTTTTTTGTGTGCTGAAAATGGCTCAAAGTTCCTCGCAACACCCATAGTTCTTACCTCAGCCTACTGACCAATCAGATTATTCACTAGCACAGCTTATCGCTATGTAGATCGGGTGTGCTGCCTGACCCAGAAGTGAGAGAAAGTGTGTTTTCTGTTGATTACAATGTAATTAGGGTTGGGTGATTTCAAGCAATTTGGGCATCGACGATGTACAATATGAAACATTGCGATGGACGATGACATCATTCAAACTTTGATTTGTTAACAGACCCAACATTACAGAGAGCATTGTGAAACTGCTTTTAAAGTAGCAAAAAATATAAAGCTACTGCAAATATGATATACCTTACAAATTGCACAATATAGCCCCTTTAAAGAACCATCTCAGGGCGACTTGCCACATTACTGACAGAACACTGCCTCCTGTTAGTACCATACAATTTCTTTATTGTGTTCTGTGCATGTATACAGTTTATAAAACATTAAATTAGAAATAAACCAGAGTTAGACCAGCAAGCACAGAACAGGTTTTCCATTGATAACATGGGCCTAGCTTACAAAAAAAAATGAGAAGTAATGGCACTTATGCTTTTGAATAGAGCTCCAAGAGCAGCTTCAAGTCCAAGATTCTCTTGAAAAAATGCCAGAGAGAACTTAAGTTTCCATGAGTAAATCCATGTTGTTTTACCCAAAAGGAGAGATTTATCAAACAAGGCATTTTTACTTTCCTCCATCAGAGGTGAGTTAAAGAGGGGTGTACACACAATTGAGTTATGTGATCAATATTTTACTAAACATAGCTAATTATCTTTATAAGGAATCCACTTCTCAGTGACGGGAAATGTTAGCTCTGCACAGTTACAAACAAATTAGCAACAACATACTGGATGTTTTGAGCTATAAAAACTATAAACCCCTTCAGAAATGTATTGGCACAAAATAGATTAAAAAATACAAATGTATTTTATAGCTCTAAGACGACTAACTTGTCAATCTATCAACATGGCATTATAAATAAAATGAAACGTATGACCAATCGATCAGTAAATATATAGATGAGATTAAAATTATTACTTTTTTTTCAGATTACACCATGCAGAATCTCTATAAAAAAAGAATAGGATTTAAATTGAGTGAAAGTCTCTGGAGAAGCAACTGCTTAAATGTGAGGGTCTAAAAAGCATCAGAGTCTGAAGGGTGGTATATGGTTAAATATAAACACATGCATCATTGTTAAAAATATATATGTTTATAATCTGAAATTTACCGTCCTCTTTGGTCTTGCAGAATTTTAGAACATAATCCACCAGAACAAAGAAATAAATCAAGAGCTACAACTCCTTGTATGCTTTAAAATGTAATTAAAAACTGCAAACAAGTCTTTAGGCGGGTCAGAAAAATCCCCGGTTGTTTTTTTCCTCAGTTATTGGTACTGAAAGAGCAACGCAAAGAAACATGGCGCCCTCTACTGGCGAAATCATGTGATACAACGGTGAACACGTGGATTTTACAGACATCCAGCTTGCAATCATCAGAAATGATGAAAAAGCTTCGAACTGAGTTCTTGGTCACCGTACATTGTGGCATCCTTGTGCATCATGTCCATTTCAATACTGACTCTGACAAAAACTATTGCAGCGCCCTGCTGTCCCATCGTTCCCAGTCACCAACGATTTCTATTTAGTCTTCTGTGAGCCAATCATCACCTTGGAGACAAAGTTGACGATAGCGCTGGCGGGCTGCTCGGGGTCGTGCTCAGCAAACAGGTGACACACGTTCTCTGTGCTGGTGCTGCTCTTCCTGGCGATGAAGCCGAAGATCCTGTTACACACAAGCACACATGCTGTGAATAAATGCACACTAGCTAAAGGCCACAGAGGATTATTCAAATGCACATCTGAGGGAAGACGTACTTGGCTGAGATGCACCCATCTCGTTTCCATCTGAGAAGAGAGGAGTCAGGATGTCAGTGTTATCTGTTACAATTCAATGGTTTGGATGGCGAGTAAAAGAAAGTGAGACTTACTTTCTTTCTTGAGGATCCAGGGCACAGAAAATCACAGTGTTGACTGTGTAATGTCTCCTGAAGAACAATCTGAAACAAACCATCATAACATCTGTAAATAAAATGTGCTTTTGTATAATAACTACAAAACCTGTGTCATCAATTTTTATAGTGCTTTCCCAGACCCTCAAAGACGTTTTACAATGTTCAGATTATTATTCATTCACTCCACATTCACACACCGCATACGGTTTCCTGCCCACCACCAAACACACCCCACTAGCCAGACACATCCAGCAGAATGGGATAGAACCGCCAACCTTCTGGTTCTAGGAGGAACAACACCACCAAAACGAAGCAACCTCGGGAGCAACCTCACAATCTCAATGTACTCCGTCATTTGTATTAAATCTTGAAATTGTGCAGAAATAATGGTAGGGCTATTGCCTTGTGCTGAGCCAGGGGGATTAGTTTTGTCTGTTTGACCATATGGAAGTGACACACTTAAAAGAAGAAATGACTGAATACTTTTAGCATAAATAATTTACTATAAAACTTTTTTGCATTCATAGATTAATAATCTGATGGGTACTATTCATTCATTCATTCATTCATTTATTTTCCAACCCGCTTATTCCCTTTTGGGGTCACGGGGGTCTGCGGGTCTCCAGCGTACATAGGGCGAGAGGCAGGGGTACACCCTGGACAGATCGCCAGTCTATCACCGAGGGTACTCTTCAATTTTGTTCAAATGAATCTTGAAAACAACATTTTTAGGGCTTGAGCTCTAAATGTGTGTAGAACCCTTTTTAATTGCTCAAAGGGGTCATTTATAAAGGTTGTGTATGTACAAAACGTACTTCTCTTCTCGCCCAGTGTTTCAGATAAATCACACCTTATGTTTGTCTGAATATACATGAATATTCAAGAGCTACTTTGCATTGACTATATGTGGTGTGTTTCGCGCTGACGTGCACACACTTGCCTAACTTCTGTGATTTATAAAAGGAAGATTGCTTGGAGGTGTTTGTGTCTTTGCGAACAGTTTTAAAAATCTAATTGGGTCCGTTTTTTTGTTGTGCACCAAAAATAACCTTTCTGACGATTGTTTAGGATTCTACGCACTCTTTTATTAATGAAAACCCAGACCAGTATTGTTTCGTGACTTTCAGGACATTTTTGAGGGCATAAACATATTCAAAAAGTCACCAGATTTTGTGTCAGAACTGGTGAAAATTGATATCTATTTGTGGTTTGAAAAGTGGCTGTGGCAAAATGGCTCTACAGCACCACCTAATGCACTTCTGCTTATGGTGCTCTACCAGTTTGTTGTAGGCGACTGAAATTCAGCATACATGTCGGGTACCTAGACTTAAATATAAGTCATATGGATTGCTTTCCCAAAACTGACAGGAAGTCAGTTATTTTGCAAAAAACCTCGAAAAATACCATACAACTATATCCATCTACATGCATTTCATTACAAACAATTGTAAGGTGGATTTGTTTTCTATATCTTTTAGAGTTTTCAAAAATCTTTCAAAACCTGTAAGTGATACTGGGAATCTGAGAAACAAAACTCAGAGAACCAAAAGAAAAGAATGCCTATTGTGATGCAAAATCTACATTTGAAAGGCGTTTTGGACATAAATGTGTACCTGAACAGTGTGATTTATGCATGGCATGATACCCGGTTTCAAGGTTAACAGCGGTTTTAAAACTGCAAACAAAAAAATCATACCGTTGCTAAGATATGTGCATTTTTTTGTACGGACTGAAGAAATAATGTGTAAAACAAAACACTATCATGTCTATAAAAATTGTTGAGCTGCTAAAATAACTATATATTTTTATGTATTCATTTAATTATTTTTGGAACTGTGACAATTTTTGTGATTAGTGATTGCAATGTTACAAAATGTTCCATATGTTTCCTAAAATAAAATATACTGTGTTGAGTTGGGGAAAAAATTGTTGTTTTCGTACCCAGACATTTAAATATAACATTGTAGAGCAGTAATTACAACACAGTGATGTCGTTAAACCATTTTTATCTAAAGTTATCATACCGCCAGAATGCTGGTCCATGCCTAGTGTGAATACACTCATACTTGAGGATTCAGAATTTTTGTACACCAAGTAAAAGTAAAATGGGATCCAAACTCAAACTCCAATTACAATGTAATTCCTCCACCCACCAATGCTGATCTGATTTCTCACTACATCACATCCCCCATTTTGTCTGAGTCAAGAATTTGTGCTAATTTGAACAACTGGCAACTTCCAAACCAAACCTTCCTCTATTATCTTTGAAGATAAATATGTATATAAACAGTAAAAAAAAAAATCAATAATCTGGTTAATCTTAAATTAAAAGAAACTAAATGCAAATTAAAATTAAATGATAATTCTAGGAAATTTCGGTAGATGGAAAAAATAATGAATGTGTTTTTATTTTATATAGCTTATAATAAAAATGGTTTCCATGCTCTAAACAAACTACAAAAACTTGAAGCAATGCATGAGACTCACTTCCTCTGGTTGTCCGTGAGAGTGATTCCCTGCGCCGACACTTTAAAGTGAACCACAGTAGACGTGGGTGGAGGGTCCATGCTGAAGACCACAGTGGTGGCCTTCTGAACTCCCTGGACTCCTGTCAGAGACTCCAGATTCACGCTGCCCAGGAACCACACATTACATGCTGCATAACACACAAAATCACAGTGGAGTCAAGGAGCGGAGGAGTTCTTGTACAGCATTCACAGGTCCAATGATATTCATGTGTATCTATGTAGAGATGTTTTACCTGCCCCCTGTTTCAGAAGCTCAGCTGCAGAGTTTGTAGATGTTTGTGATTGTGAAGACTCGTTCAACTCCTCCAGAGGATCTGAAAGAAAGTCTTCACTTAAAACAGGATCAATACAATTGTGTGTGTGTCACATATCTTGATTTTTCTAGAACTATTCTAGAAAATTGATTTTGGCTGTCTTGATGTGAAAATTTATTAAACTATGATGTGTGTATTTGCAATACAGGAAGTGCACTTGCTCACACTTCCTTCTGCCCCAGAAAACTCCCTCAGCGTTGTACAACCATACCCCGCCCCTTTCCCCTCCCCCAGCAACAAACTTTTCAACTCTTAGAAGCCCTATTGAAAGTTGTTAATATTGTACAATTTTCCCTAATAATTATTTTGTAGCAATGGTCAATATATTTTTTTACACCCCCCCCCCTCTTCTTTTCTTTTTTTTTTACATTTTTTCAATTATAAACCTATTAGATTTTGATTTTTTTTTTACGACAAAAAAAAAAATGTACAACAAACAGTTTTATGTTTTATAAGAACGATCTAGAGTTTTGAGACAAAATAAAAATGTATAAATCCCCCATAAAAGCAAAGACAATGTCAAAACAATGTGAAAATGAGAAAAAACAGGCAAACCTCTACTAAACCTTATGCACTGTTCCAAGAACTTTTTGTTCCATGGTGCTTTTTTGTGCCAAAACTTTATCAAACACAAGCCATATCACAGGTCTTATGTTAAGGGGCTCTCCCTTTTTTCACCACTAAATAGCACCAATTTGGGGTCTGTAAAATGAAACTGAAAGACGAACGTGTAATCTCTCACATTCTCAGAAATCTCATAAAAGCAAAAATATAATAATGTATCAACTTTTTAACACCTACACATTATATGTGAGATCAAAACTAAACAATAGCTCGGTTGTGGCATTCCTACTTCAAACACACCGGTGCATGCAGAGACTTTAAGAGGGTTAGGAGAAAGGAAGCGTTGCAGCTAGTAATGTCTGTTAATATTGAATAATGTTAGCTATGTTCCACTAGCAATTCCCCGCTCATCAATGTCACATTAGCATCCAATCCCTGTGGAGGAAGGAGGGACTAACACCACTCAAAACTCAAAAATCAATCACAGCGTCAAATCAACTGTATAAATGTGCTGATTTGTTCAGTAAATAGCTAACTTTGTATGCTTGCATCCACTTGCTTTATTTGGGTTGGAAAGCCGTCATTTGCTACCATGAATTTCAAATATCAGCATTGGCCAGAGAAAACCCCACATGGTTGACCACTTGTATGCATTATAAACAGCACTGGATCATTTCGTTAAACTAATAGATTTTTCCGCACGCTTTTATATTGATTCATTCCAAACTTCTACTTATACATTTTTTGCAACCAAATCCAGTTCAACTTTTAATGTTTGCCACTTGTATCTCTGAAAGTCTGAACCATAGACTGTAAAAAATATGGACGACGTGACACCCCCTACTGTTAACAGGCTAATATGAAGCAACCGCCAAGCTGTCCGGCAGCGCCCAAGCTGTGTCTCAATCCAGGTTCCAGTACCTTCCGAGTGCAAATTTCAAGCCGCTTACTTCACAAGGCTGCCCGAAGATTTTTATTTGCAAAAATGAGGTTAATAATGCCAACACGTAGCCAACTAAATGTGATGTGATACATGCTAATTGTTAGTACATGTCATTTTGTTGTAGGGAGCAAGGAGCAGACGGAGGATATTATAAAACTAATAAAACTATAAAACAGTCAGAATGAGGCTAGACCGTCCCGGATGATGCAGCCAGAGGCTAGGTAGCCTGTATCCTACAAAGAACCCAGAACCGGAATTGAGGCACATCTATTGACAGTCAAACAGAGAGTGCACATACGCACACGTAACTGCTGATAAGAATTGAACAGTCATGGCTTCAGAGCTCTGCCTTGAGTTTGGCTCACAACTTTCTCGAGATATTTTACGAACTACTGACACCTACACGGTTTCAAGCACAAGCATAGAGAATACCGAGCGTGTGAGAAGGGATAGAGAGACGCTTCTGAGAACGTGTCACTGGGTTTCTCTAAGTTGCGCTACAGAACAGCACTTTCCACGTTATAAACATTATTTCTTTTTACGATACTCTAACATTTGTTATAGGACATTATTGGTAATCTATACGTAATGTTTCGCTAGATTTAAAACTGATTTAAAGTGTTTTGAGGCGTATCAGCCCCTTAAAACACACTTTCTGCAAAGGGAGAAAGGAGCCCCAGCCAGCGCAACGTCAGACAAACAAGTGGAAAATAGAGCAGAATTGTTTGTTATTGTTCGTATCTCAAACTTTTCTTCGTATCTCGAAGCAAAAATTTCCCGCGAGACCTTTCATATCTCGAACATTTCGTAACTCGAAGCATTCGTATCTCGGGGTACCGTTGTATGCAACTTTGTTTGTAATTAGAAACAAGAATTTGAGAAAGACCTCTTTGAATTTGGGCGTTGGCAGGATAAATGATCTTTCTCATGATGTGATGACCTCAGTCACTAAGTTCTGTTTAGTGAAACTGTCTATCACATGACTCTGCCTGTTTTTTTTTTTAGGGGGGAATTGAGCAATGGCGAGCCACATGAAAATAAACATTAAAAAAAAACTTTGTTCACTCTATAGATACTTTTTGAAAACCATTAATAACGTAATTTCTGAATTGCAAATTGTAATTTTCTTTTGCATTGGCTAGAAATCATTCTGCAGCCAGCATCATGGGGATGATTGCGCCTGTTTGTCTGGTTCACTTTGCTCAGTTTCACACTATTCTTTGTAGAAGAAAAGGTCAAAGAGGAAATTAGAGCAAGAAATTATTTCTGTGTGTTTGCTTTACATAAAAGCAGCTGCCACATTCATAAATCAATTTCACGAGTGATGCTTGTAGCGATTGTTCAAAACTGGAGCACCAGTAGCAGAATGCTATCTGTTCTATGCTTTTCCTTTCGTTTTTATCGAATTTCCAGCAGAAGGCGACAATCCTAAGGATACTAAATATTTGGAAAAGGCATAAATGAACTAGAATCCACTGGGTGCTTCTCACTCCACACTGTAGAGAACAGCTGTAGTTATGGGTCAGAAACTCCTCGTGCAACTCCTACATGTGCTGGTCATACAATAAGAATATCATAAAAATCTTTATTTATTTATTTAGTTAGTTAGTTGGTGGCTATGCCAGCTCATATTTAGGAAAAGTAAGGAAACAGATACATGGACAGATCTCTTGCTCTTTTTATTGATTTTATTAGTATTCACCATCACTTTCGCTTCTACAAACCAGTCAGAGTTCCAAGAGGAAATCCACACAATCACGGGGAACACATCACAAAAGTTTTGAACCATCCTCAAACAAAACCCTTAATTCAGCACTTGCAAGCAAATTGAGAAAAAGGTCCTGGAAATAGGTGTTAGCTGTTTTATGAAATGAATGAAACCCTCAATTATGTCAGTCCAAGTGTAGTAAAAAACATTAAAGATAACATCACAGATACTGCGAAGCTATTAAAACATTAAACAGACAAGACACTTGCAGACGCATGTCTCTGTACATACCTCGGCTTGGGATGATTAGTCTGCAGGGCAAAGCCAAAGGAGTGATGGAATGCTGACACACCAGAGCTGTGAGGCTTCCTTTACACACACAGAACATTATGTTTGAATTAGTGTCTGTTAATGTTTTATCCTTATAAATACAAGTATATTAATAATTACGATTAAATCTTTAATCAAGAAAGTTCAATGAAAGTTTGCAGAATCTCATGAAGTATCAAAGGTGCATTTATTTGAACAAAAACAAAGGACAGTGAAGCAGTTCAAACAAACAGATATAGTGTCTGACAGTAGAATAATTCAATAGATCATTTATTCCTTTGGTTAACATTTAAACTGATTCTTTCCAGAATTCAATGATGGATTAAACAATTAAAGAAATCATTTATATGTTTGAGCCACAAGAGGGAGCCCCTAAACAGTCAGAATTAACTTTGACTTGTCATTAGGATAAATGCAGACGACACAAACTCACCAAAGTAGGGTTCATTGGGGCAGCCTTTTAAACGCACTCCTTTTGGCGTGCACTCAATCAGGAAATGACGCACCAGTTCGCTGGACAGATCACCGGCTGTGCACAAAGACAGGAAACAACTTTTTTCTAAAGAGTATTTTAATTACTGAAGCAAACTGCTCAAACCAGTAAGAGGAAATAAATGCAGAGATGGTGACTATGTCCAACATGATAAACATTTAGTTATTACGGGGTTAAGAATAGTTGCTTCTTCTGGGGAGTTATGGATAACTTTCATAGTTACTTAAGAGTCATAGCTAAATTCTGTTATTAGTGATCGAGTTGCGAGTAGTTATTGATTCCTGAATGGTAGTTACTTAGGAGTTATGTGTATTTTCAATAGTTACTCACAGTTAAGGTAGTTACTGTGACATTAATTACTGAGTAAGTAACTGTTAACTTCCTGGTAGGTAACAATAGTTACTGCAGAGTTACTAGATGGTTACTAGTTAATTCTGTAGTAACTACCTCTTGGTTAATCTTTAAAACTAAGGAAGAGTATTCTAAAGTGTTATACTTTTGGAAATTCGCAACAAATAACTTTTTTGTAGGTCTTGGACGTGTACATAAACGTTCCAAATTTCAAACAAGAAAATTGGATATTTCGTGTTGCCACTAGGGGACGCTAAAACGATCACTGTAGGTTGCTATATGGAATCATTCAGACATCTAATGAACTTTTATGGACTCAACACGTATGTCGAATTTGAGCCTGATCAGACATGGCGTGGCTGAGTTATTAACAACTTCGTTGACGTTTGTCAAAATTTTGATTTTGACGGCCACTGTGCACAGATTAACATCCCATGTTCCCTAAGATAAGACCTTAAATAGGCTCCTTAAATAACGCATGTGGCTTTTCCACTCACGCTTGAATTGTGAAAAAGTAGAACTGAGCATCATGTTTAACGCATAATCTTTCTGCCGAGGCATCTGTGGTTGGACTGATTCAAACTGAATTCTTTTACCTTTCCGGCTTTGTTGTAGAATTGAGGGAGGGGGCGTGGCAACTTTCATGGCCAATCCGTAGGCTCCTCTGAAAGAGTGGCTGTCTCTGATGATGAAGGAACCTGGTTCTTTATCCTTGAGAACTGCAATAGCTGCAGCAAATAAAAACCACAAAGCATCATGTATTTATTTTAAAAAAGAGGAACAAACACAACACAGTTGTCAGGTCAACAAAACAAACTCTGTCCAACAAACAAAACTTAAAACATTAGACCAGAAATAAACAAAATGTGAAATTAACCTTTAAACTGTTAAATAGTAAGAAGATAATGCATTTAAAAAATTGCTATAACTAAAACATGAATCAACTTTAATGTAAAGAATATATTTGTTAACAATAGAGGCACTATTTCAAAACAATCAAGGCAATGTTTTCAATATTGATGCACCAGAGGAGGACTGTACATGTATGAGGTATATAAAAATATATTTTTTATTTTTCATTTCAACATAAATCAAATACCTTTAAAAATTAGAACCTATGCATAAAAAGAGGTCTCAAGCTGAGCTGTTGCTGCAACTGAATTTTACAGCAACTATGAAGTTATTTAACTTGAAGATTAATCAAGGTTAACGCATGTATAGATTTAATGATTTAATCAGAATTTAAATGAGGATAAATTAAGAGTGAAATATATTAATTAATGTAAAGTGAGATTTAAATTTAAAGGATTTTTGTAAGAAAACAGATCATGCCAGAGTGGGTAAATACAGCGCTTAATTAATGTGTCTGAAGAAAGTAATGAAGTTTACTCTTGAGTTAGACTAAGAGCTGAAAGTGAGTTAATTGAGAGTTTAATTAGTGATTGAGTAATAAAAAAAAGGAATAAGCTGCAGGATTAATTGTTTAATTAATTAGATCAGGCGTGAGCTTCAGGTATTCAAGAAAAAGCAGTGGCCAGACAGGGTAAAATATGTGTGTCATGCAATCTGTCAAAAATAAGAAGTAAATGAAGTCTCAAATTCATTAAATCACGCATACCATGCATACAATTTACATACGGCTCTGTGACAATTTATTTAATTCCATTGACGATTTGCTCCTTTGAATAAAATTGGAAGGTCGTAAGAATAAAGCTGAATTACAGAGAAACTGCTCGATGCAGAGGGGAGGGGCTAAACCGACCAGCAGTCAGGTGAAGCTAAACAGAACGGAAGAGGGGAGGAGCTAAAAACAGAGACTGATGAAAAAAACACGCCCACTGTGAAAGACTCTGGTATGTGGCGGAAGTGACAATTTTAACAGTGGGGTAAAACCTTTGCGTGGCAGTGGCAGTAAATAAGTGGTAGGCGATCAGTTTAGTGAGAACAAAGAATGTTTGTCCCACTTTTCTGCTTGGTTCCCATTCTGATCCTGGCAGTGGGTTTGCTTCCGCTAAAATATCAGCTCATATTCACTGAATGGCTTTTTGTTTGTTCTACAATTAGTCCGAGACACACGTGTACGCTTCTCTGATGTTATAAATTGCATATGGCTCTCGCCCAATGTGCGCTGGAGACCGTCGTGACCCCAAAGTTTTTGCCACGGTAAAAGTCCCGGGAAGATGACGTCAAGCCATGATTCTGGGGTAATATTGTGGGAATGAATCACTTTGTAATGAGGAAATATCTTTCGTCGGAAGTGCTGTTAACGCCAGAGGTGTGGATTATAAGGTTTTTATTGTGTAAACTTTTTATCGATTTTTTGTGACTTTTACTGGATTTCTGCACACCCACTCGTAGAAAAAAAACGAGTCTAACTCCTTCTGTTTTATTTGCAAAAATAATTATTGCTCTGTCTTATGTGGTTCCAGTTTTATTCCATGTAAAAATTGATTTGCAAATGGGATCGCCGGCTCTCCCGTAGGTCTTAAAGGGTTAAGGAGATGGGGACACTGCACATGCGCATGAGACGGCAGCGTTGGGACGTTGGGTGTACACAATTTATGCATTGAGGAGTGCTTCTGGCTCCAGCTCTATTTATTTCACAATTGACATCATAGCAACCTTTACTTATTAGCCTACCACTAAAGCATTAGCTCATACTTTGCTGAATGGCTCTTCGTTTATTCTATAATAAGTTTGAGACGTATGTATTTGTGCTGCATGATGGAAAACTGTGGCTGCGTGATGCTTCTTTTATTCTATATGAAGTTTGAGACACAAGAGAATGCTCTCTGATGTTATTATCCTCTACCATTTATTTTTTTTCTGTCTTATCTTTCTCTGATTCGTTTGCTCAGCCTGAAGCCGAACAAAATTCCAGCTGAATTTAACTTTATGTGCCAAAATTTGTGGGGATTTCTTTTCCGCCATTCTGTTGAAAACCGGAACCTGTCTGCATGCAAGGGAATTTTATGCACTTTTTAATTATATGATACAAACAACTAATCTTAAACTACATAGTTTGGATTTTATTCGCTTTTGACACGTTGCAAAGGTAAATGGTACTTTAATTCATGGAACAACACTTCTACGTTCTCTTCTAGTTCTTTCTCTATATGTATTAACCAGTTAAAACCAAACCAGCATCAGGTCGCCCTCCACCGCTCTTCAATGTACTAGAATCACAGAACAGACGCACATTGCAGACAGACGTTTTGTCACTTAAATGTTCAACAAAATCATGTTTTAGATCAGGGAGGTCAAACATAAGGCCCTGAAAGCGGCGTCCAGGATGTGAATAGCATTACAAAAGAAGCATTTGTAATAATAAAGGTCTAATGAATTGTTTGCTAATAAATTGTTTTTAAAGAAGTATTTAGACTTGAATCCGCACTGCTCATATGCCGTTTATATGCACCTCTGGTATAAAAATACTGTCATGTTTGACGGGAAATGGGAACTTTGGATCTTTTTACTGACTCAGATCTTTGAGTCTTGCTCAGCAAAAGAATGAATCTTTTTTTTTCCACATTACTTTCACTGATGTTAATGAGTAATTCTTTAGTCACGTGACCACTCCCAACTTAATTTGAGCCAGAAACCGAAAACATTTTTCTGTTTCCGGCTCATACTGCAGTGGTTAACATTACGGAGCAGTCATAAGCCAGAACGATTCATTCTTTTTCCGTGTCCTGGTCCTTTCATTCTTCCGTCATGTGACCGCTCCCTAATATACCTTATCACATGCCTTTATATTAGTCTTAATTCTAATACAAGATGAATTTAAAATTTTATTTATTTTATTTTCATTTATCTCATCTCAAGAATTTAAGTAAGATCTTATTAGTTTTATTTATTTATTATTAAATAGCTTTGAGGCTGTTCAAACCTTATTTTTTATATAGCTTGTGCATTGTAAATTTCCTTTTTATTTTTAATTGTACTTAAAAAAATAAACAATAAACAATCCAAGTGTGTAGACAATGACGATCTAATGCATGAAAAAAAACTGCTTCATTAAAATCAAGCATCAAGCATAAAAGTTATTACATACCATTGTTAAGCTACTTTTTATTTAAATGACAACTTGAAGGTAAACTAAAATATAAACTCGATATATAAAATAAAAAATAACCTCTATTTATATATATATATATATAATATAAATTTATATATATATATATATATAAACTCAAAGTGACTGAAAAATGCTTCAATAATTCAGGCTAGGTAAGTTTGCCTGTGTGCCAGGCATTTGTAGAAAAGTTATTCACATTGAGAAAATGCCTTCACTGTGCCTACAAAGCCAAAAATCAGTGGTTCTCTCTGATGTACCCAAACATCAATGTGGCCACCCATTTCATGCCAATGCCATGGATGTCACCCCAACTATGCATGATGCCATGGAGCCAAACTTTTCTCTGTCCATGGATGTCACTCCATATCTGCCTGACGTCAAGAAAGTTACACCAGTTCTGACTATATGGGTATGTAGAAGAGTTCATTATGCTTGTTAATCTGCCCTTTATCTGACCAGGATACAGAAAATATTATGATATTGTGCAATTAATTAGTTTTTTTGTGGTTTGATTTTTTTCAGTTTAATGTAATCTCTTTTCAGGTAAATGTAAACACTTTTTTCATTTGCATACTTCAATAATAGTTTAAAGATGAGTTTGATATAGATTTTGTAAAATGTGCTATAAAGATTTGAACAGAATATAAGTAAATTAATCTGCTCTGTCTGTGCTGAAGCAGAACTTGAGTTAATTTTGTTGTAAATTTTCTAGCCTGCAAAAAACTGTTTGGATACCAATGATCCTAGAGGCGGAGGAGGATAACTTGTTGGCTCTGACAATGTGGGACTTGTCCTTTAAAAAAAACGATAAGGAGAATATCCTCCTCAAATTTTGAAGAAACAAATCATCTAGAGGAAACTAACAGTATCCTGCTTGCATGACCCACACGTGTGGGGAAAAATTAAACGTTTTTTTTTAATGGGAAATTTAGTTATAGTTTTGCGTAAAAAAAAAAAAAGTCAACTGGTTCAGTCTTCTTAAAAATAGTTCTTAATTTGGCACTACTTATTGAGCTGGTGGGTTAATAGCATTTAACTCTCCGATTAAGAATTACTTGAGTCCTTATCCTATTGTGCAGCATTATATTCACTATTTCACTTTGGGCAGTTGCTAGAACTCAGAGGTGAATCATAAGCTGAGGCTAAGTTTACGTTAGTTAAGTCAAATATATATGCCTGTTCAATCGTATTTGATTAGCCAACTATAGATATATAACTTATATATATATATATTGATTCATATATATATATAAAAAGCGAAAATTACAAAAAAGTAAGCAATGTGTGCTCTCATGATAAACAATGCATATGAACATGATATTAACCATCTTTTGAGAGCTGAATTCGGGTTCAAATTGTTAGACATCATCTCTTCAAACCAAAATGTTAATTTAATAATTTTTTACTTAAGGAAACTTTGATGATAAATGTATGCAGTAAACATATGTGATTAGAAAACCTAAAAAAAAAACAAAAGGCATTTCCAATAACAACTAGAACCAGAAGAAACGATCAGAAGTCCCTTCCATCAACCAACCGTTCAGTAGCACCTCCCGTGGACCCTTCAGTGTAACTTATCCCCACTACCGGTCTGTTTAGCCCAGGGGTGCTCAAACTTTTTCAGCTTGCGAGCTACTTTTTAAAATGACCAAGTCAAAGTGATCTACCCGCTACAAAAATGTAAAACATTAATCAACAAACAATTATTTTCAACTTTATTGAGAATTGACAAAACACACATAATAATTAATTATTTAAATTTTTTTGTAATAACGTGAGTTTAATTTGATGACTTGCACTGAATTGAATCATTAGAACAGTTGTGTGTGACCTGAATTTGATGGTAATAGAGTGATTTTTATGGGAGCAATTGAGCTTTGATCCAAATAATCAAGAATAAAAAGGATGCTTTAATAAATTATTTATTGAAACTGAGTCATGCAGTACAATATTCAGGTGAGGAGTGGCGTGTTGCTTGATTTTGGTTGTAATTGAACAATTTAGTTATGAAGTTATGAAGCATATTCTGGGTAAAACATATTTTGGATCTGGTAATTTGCAGACGGTCCCTAAGCGATTCCATGTCAGCGGGTTGCTCATAGACGGTAATGTGTTTCTGCGAATGCCGAGGGAAACTTGTTTTGATAAAAAACGTTTTGTAGTTTGTCCGCTACATAACACAGATTAAAAATAGGTATTATTTGTTTACTAAGAACATTCTGGTCTCGAGCTATTGAGCAGAGAAAACCGAATCCGTAAATCTGCAGCTAACTTTACTGAACTGTGACGGGATGGATGATTGGCTGATATTGTTTCAAATTCACGCCGCGATCGACCGCTAGCACATCGACGTAATGAGTACCCCTGCTTTAGCCCCTCCCCTCTAGCGCTCTGTAACAAGCAGCGCTAGGAATTCCACCTTAAAATCTGACCTCTTTCTCCAGTCCATCAGATAAATTCTTAAATTCCATTTTCTTTCTCTTTATTATAAATACGAAAGACAAATTCCACATAATTTTTTTAGATAAATGCTACAAAAGCACTATCAGTTTAGTCACATTTTTGTCTCATTTCTTGATAGTTTCAAGCTCTGTTTCTCATTCAAGTGTGCTCATTACCATATTCAAACATATGTAAATAAGGCAGGAGAGGGATGTGGTGTTCTGCTATTGCATGTGCGCTCATTGTCACGCTTTGATTAGGATGTACAAATGTAGGAACCTGTGCACTTGCAGAGTGTGCACCTGCATCCTTATCTTTTTCTTTCTTTATATTTGCTTAATTTATAAACTTCACTGATCATAAGGAATTTTATATGTGTAAATAAGCTTTAAAATTACTACCAATACAAGCAAAATGTATTACATGCTACAAATATTGTTATAAATATTGATAAATTCACATCAAAAACAGAATTTATTTCTTGTCCTCAGTCTACGCTTTCCCATAAAATATAATGATTAAGATTTTTTAAAAACTTAACTTTAAAGAAAAAAACATATATAACGTTTGTTTCAAATATTAATCATGTACCCAGCTTTTTAATCATTTCTATTACCCATTCCCCTCCAGAAAAATTGGAGAATTTCCATTTCTCAGAATTCTTATTCTTATTTACATGATGATTTTGTGATGATATCTTGGAGCCTCATTTAAATAACACCATCCCGTTTTAAAATGAATTTATTATTCCTAAATTATTTATGAAAAATTATTCAAATAACTTCACAGATTCAGTATAAAAATGTACGTATTTAGAAAAATACCTGAATTTGCAGAATGTCCTGGTTTAATAATCATATGCACCATGTATTTGCTAATTCTTTGCTAAAAACTTTCGGTCTTGTTACTTATATAAAGAATACGAGTTGGTAACAAGAAAAAAATGGCACCCATCTTTTGATTAAAAATCTAATAAAACATTTAATATGTTATTTAAGATGGACCAATGCCCATTTACAATAATTAATTATGCATGCTATTGGAATATGAACCTTAAAAAAATCTTAGGCCTTTATTTCAGAGCCTTTTTTACTGTTACCTTGCTCTCTGGAAATATCCGGCTTGTACCAGTATTTTGACGTGTCCTGAACAAACTTTGCATTCTCTGGTTTACCAGCCATCATGAAATCTGAAAACAACACAACCACATTAGATCCCGGAGTGGTGACTTTAGGAATGTGTCCGATGGCAGGATGCAAACCTGGGCTGGGTGTGGATCTGGTGGGTGAGCTGCTGTGGCTGGCGTAGGACATGCTGGTCATGCTTCTGCTGAGTGGAAAACTCATCAGCGTCTCTGAAGCATCTGTCCCTCGCCTCTTGAGGGGCAACAGCGGAGGCTGAACCGCGTCCAGTCCCAGTGCCTCCAGGCCCTCCACGGCTTCCAGCAGGCTGCTCTCCAAACTAGCTTCCTCCAGAGCTGCGGAAAGGCTGCGTGGAGCTCCACGGGGGGAGCTTTGAGAGTTAGGAGCTGACAGGGAAAGAGGTGGTGAGGGCTGGGGGGTGTAGTGGCTCAGAGGGGTGCTTGAACCACCCTCTAACCATGAATGAGCTGGAGTGGAGCTGCAGAAACAAGAGAAAACACCAGCGGGTTACTTGCATACCCTGTGCACACACAAACACAGAGGTCTGTACGTTTATTCACTGTTAAATATAGATGGGATGCAAACAACAGACCACACATGATGCTGCCTGATCATGACGGCTGCAGGAATGGTGGTTTGAAAACAAGAGACAAGTTAAAAACTACACTTACTTATCTACAGGTTTGTTAAATATGAATTTAGGATTTGTTAAGCTGACCCTGCGATGAACTCTCGACCTGTCCAGGGTGTACCCCTGCCTCTCACCCAATGTCCGCTGGAGCCCCGTGACCCCAAAATGGAAATAAACGTGTTGGAAAATGAATGAATGAATTGTTAAGACCGTTTTAATATCACACTGATTTACATTTAAGCAGCAGAAGTCTCTGGACACACTGGTGCAACAAACCATTTGCATAATTTTAGTTTCAAATATAATGTCTTGGTTTAAAAAAAAGTTTATTAGTTTTTTCAATTTTTTTAGCTTTAAACAAACATTACTAGAGTTATAACACATAGTTCGCAAGGTAATTCAAATTACAATATGAGAAAATGCACAATCGTCTTTCAGTTGCATCTTTCACTCCAAATCGGTACCATCAGTACCATCTAGTGGTGAAAAGAAGGAATACAAGAACTTGTGCTTTCCTTGGAAGTACAAAACCTGTTGCATGACTTGTGTTTTTCAAAGCTCTGACTCAAAAAAGCTCAATGGCACAAAAAAAATGCTTGGAACAGTGTATAAGTTTTAGGAGAAGTCCATCTGTTTTTTTTCATACAATTTTTACATTGTTCAAACATTGTATTTGCTTTTTTGAGAGATTTATATATTTTTATTTTGTTTGATTTTTGTTACAAAACAAACACTTTTCGTTCTCGATTTTTTTTTTACATTGTTGCTGTAAAACAAATTTCAGGTTTGTTTTGGAATTATTGTGGAATTTAATGAAAAAATATTTGTAAAAAAATAAAAGAAGCTGGGGTTGTACTAAAACATTAAATCAAGCACTGCCACATCTGTTTTAAATTCAGATACAATAAAATGACTTTTCAACCACAGCTCCCATTTGACTGTTTGAAGCCCTTTTTATAGCATTGTGGGATTAAGGCGGAAACAAAAGTACATTGAAAATTTCTTAAAGTATCATGTATTGGGTCAATAAATGGTTTTTATAGTTATTTCATTTGCATTTAAAGGGAAAACACAGATCACTATAACCCCAAATTTGAAGTATTTCACAGCTGTTTATTATGTTCGCTTGCCATAGCTAACGCATTGTTATTGTTTGAAACTATTATTATTCAGTCATCTTCTTCTTCTTCATCATCTTCTTCTTCTTTTTTTAATCAGACTATTTCCTTCTAGACTGCTCAAGGTACTGTCACCAAAATTGTCAAGATATCCAAACTGGTCTGACTCAAGTTGCTTTATCTTTTCAGACTGGTACTACGAAAGGAATTCTGGGAAATCACTGAGAATGCTGGGACATTTTCATTCACTGTGAACTTTTCAGTGTCTGAGAATCTTCAAACAGACCACACTCGTGGAGGTTATCAGTCTGTACAAGAACATACCAAGCATTGTGCATAAGTATATGAACCCTAGGCTCTAGGAGGGATCAAAGGTCAGCATTGACTATTAATGGCAGTTGAGAATGACTGGTAAAGGGCACCAAAAATATCTTCAAGAAGAAACATCACAGAGAAAGGAGGGGTGTGTTAATTATAGTAACGACCAAAATTAACAACTTAAACATCACAGACCACTCCCTAACAATCAAACTGCTTAGCTTAACAACCAAAATCTTTAGACAGTTGGTTTTGTTTTACTCCTATTGATATTTGGAACATTACATTATGTCACTGACCACTCCAAAGCAACCAAACGGTTTACCATAGCAACTCAATCTCAGCTTGGGAAAATCATAGAAAAATGGGGTTTGGTTTATGTTACTCGTGGTGAAATTGACATTTAAAACAGTGTACTGTGCTTGTACACACCAACATCAAAGTTAACACGCAAACTTTAGCCATCAAGTGTAATGTCTGTTGTTGCGACAGATATATAAAAGCAGCTTTCATGCATTTCGTCACAATGGAGCAGTTTTTACATTGCTGTGGGGAAACGTGTTTGATTGATAGTTCTGAGCGTTCATCGTACTCTTGATTAGATTCTACGAGATAACAGCGGCTGTATCTTTCTCCCAGAGATTTTTGTCATTATTTTCAAGTAATGAAAGAATCCTTTATGTGCCATTACTCTGATTTTGCCTTGAGGAAAATAGATCTGGAGGACAACTATTAAAAGGTGTGGAGTTCACTGTGGGTGTGTCATATTAGTGCAGCCACTGCCGTCATCATGCTAGATCTGACCTTCTACAAAGCGAAGGTCTGTACCTCCGTGTTTGCCACTGTTTTAACCCTAGTAGAATTTAACAAGGGAGGCATTGGACCAGCAAAGAAGTCTCTCTCTTCTAAAAGCATATCATCTGCAGGGTTTTTGTCTCACTTCTTGATAGTTTCAAGCTCTGTTTCTCATTCAAGTGTGCTCATTACCAAATTTAAACATAAGTAATTAAGGCAGGAGAGGGATGTGGTGTTCTGCTATTGCATGTGCGCTCATTGTCATGCTTTGATTAGGATGTACAAATGTAGGAACCTGTGCACTTGCAGAGTGTGCACCTGCATCTTTATCTTTTTTTTTTACTTTATATTTGCTTAATTTATAAACTTCACCGATCATAAGGAATTTTATATGTGTAAATAAGCTTTAAAATTACTACCAATACATCACATGCATCACATGATCTGTTTTTGGACATGGCACTTATTTGCTCTGTTTCCGGTTCTTGAGAACTATGGATCAAACTAAACTTTTATAGTGTAGTGCATGATTTCAGATGGCTTTATTCTCTTTCTGAGATGCCTTTTGACACATTAAAACTGCTCAAAACGATGCAATTGCATAACATGATCTGTTTTTGGACAAAGCACTTTGCGACTGAATAGTTGCTTTGTTTCCGGTTCTTGAGAACTATGGATCAAACTAAACTTCTATAGTGTAGCGCATGATTTCAGATGAATTTAATCTCTTTCTGAGATGCCTTTTGACAATATTAAACTGCTCAAATTGATGCGGTGGCATGACATGAGCTGTATTTGGACATGGCACTTTGCGACGGAATATTTGCTCTATTTCCGGCTCTTGAGAAATATGGATCAAACTTAACTTCAGAAGTGTAGCGCATGATTTCAGATGGTTTTATTCTCTTTCTGAGATGCCTTTTGACACAATAAAACTGCTCAAATTGATGCGGTGGCATTACATGAGCTGTATTTGGACATGGCACTTTGCGACGGAATAGTTGCTCTGTTTCCAGCGCTTGAGAACTATGGATCAAACGAAACTTTGGAAGTGTAGCGCATGATTTCAGATGATTTTATTCTCTTTCTGAGATGCCTTTTGACAATACTAAACTGCTCAAAATGATGCGCTGGTATCACATGATCTGTATTTGGACATGGCACTTTGCGACTTTTGTTCTATTTCCGGCTCTTGAGAAATATGGAGCAAACTAAACTTCAGAAGTGTAACGCATGATTTTAGATGATTTTATTCTCTTTCTGAGATGCCTTTTGACACATTAAAACTGCTCAAATTGATGCGCTGGCATCACATGATCTGTATTTTGACATGGCATTTTTTGACGGAATATTTGCTCTGTTTCCAGCGCTTGAGAACTATGGATCAAACGAAACTTCAGAAGTGTAGCGCATGATTTAAGATGGTTTTATTCTCTTTCTGAGATGCCTTTTGACACATTAAAACTGCTCAAAATGATGCGCTGGCATCACATGATCTGTATTTGGACATGGCACTTTGCGACGGAATAGTTGCTCTGTTTCCAGTGCTTGAGAAATATGGATCAAACGAAACTTTGGAAGTGTAGCGCATGATTTCAGATTATTTTAATCTCTTTCTGAGATGCCTTTTGACACATTAAAATTGCTCAAAACGATGCGCTTGCATCACATTATCTGTATTTTGACATGGCATTTTTGACGGAATATTTGCTTTGTTTCCGGTTCTTGAGAACTATGGATCAAACGAAACTTTGGAAGTGTAGCGCATGATTTCAGATTATTTTAATCTCTTTCTGAGATGCCTTTTGTCACATTAAAATTGCTCAAAACGATGCGCTTGCATCACATGATCTGTATTTTGACATGGCATTTTTGACGGAATATTTGCTTTGTTTCCGGTTCTTGAGAACTATAGATCAAACTAAACTTCTATAGTGTAGCGCATGATTTCAGATTAATTTATTCTCTTTCTGAGATGCCTTTTGACACATTAAAACTGCTCAAAACGATGCGCTTGCATAACATGATCTGTATTTGGACATGGCATTTTTGACGGAATATTTGCTTTGTTTCCGGTTCTTGAGAACTATAGATCAAACTAAACTTCTATAGTGTAGCGCATGATTTCAGATTAATTTATTCTCTTTCTGAGATGCCTTTTGACACATGAAAACTGCTCAAATGAGCTGTATTTGGACATGGCACTTTGCGACGGAATATTTGCTCTGTTTCCAGCGCTTGAGAACTATGGATCAAACGAAACTTCGGAAGTCTAGCGCATGATTTCATATTATTTTAATCTCTTTCTGAGATGCCTCTTGACACAATAAAACTGCTCAAAATGATGCGCTGGCATTACATGAAAAACACCTAAACTAAAGTATGGAAATAAAATATTGAAATAAAGTGTTGCATAGTTAATATTTACTAGTTTGTTAATCATTGTTGATATTTTTGTGAGAAAAAAAATGAACATGATCAGTGTCTTTGCAGAGATTAATATAATTATTAATAAAGACATTTAGTTAAAGGTAAATTGAGAAAATTTCAGAACAGTGTATGAAACTGGAAGCCCTTCGCATTAATCAGTGCCCAGGAAGTAGCTCTCAGTTTCAAAAAGGTTAGTGACCACTGCCCTTTGACTTTCAGTCACTATGAAAGTTGGTTGCTACGGTAAACAGTTTGATTGCTATAGAGGTTTAAGTGACATCATATAATGTTCCATGTCACTTTAAGTGAAATAAACCAACCCTTATGTCCCAATTATTTTCATATATGCTAAATTGGTTGCTATGGTAAACAGTCTGGTTGCTTTGGGGGAGTCAGTGGCATAATGTTACCAAGGTAAGTAAAATAAACAAACCCATCTCCCATCTGCTACAGACAAAAGTTTCCATTTTTGACTCATCAGCCGAGAGCACCTGCTGCCATTTTTTTCTGCACACAGTTCCTACGTGTTCATGCAACCTTTTGTCACTCGGCCTTCTTCTCATGTTGTTTTTTTGGCTACAACTCTTCCATGAAGACCACTTTTTGTCAGATTTCTCCAGAAATTAGATGGGTGTACCTTGGATCTACTGGCTGATGGCACTGGTGATGGCTTTTTGGAAGGCTAATCAGCTTGATGTGCATTTTGCAAGTTACTTCTGATGTTGCTAAGGGACACAGTCTGGTTGCTATGGGAGAATCAGTTGCATAACATAATGTTACCAATGTGAGTAAAATAAACCAACAGCATAACTCAAAGATTTACCAGAGTTGGGATAGAGTTCAGAAAATGTCAAGAGTGTCTGACTTTCACTGGCACACTTCAACTGCCACTGGCACTCTCCTACTATTGGACCACTTCAACTGGCACTCTGTTGGTTAACAAACAACTCTTGTTTTTATCCGTTTCTGCAGCACAGTATGGACACCAAACTTTAAAAGTGTACAGTCAATGTAAAGATGCTGTAGTCTTGTCCCTTAATCTACCATGTTCTAAAAAACTGTGGTCCAAATATTAAAATCTAAAACTATTTAGAGTAAATATTAATTGTACTTGAACCTTTTTTACGTGTTAATACCTGTGGTATTGTGGATAATTATTACATATTCACATATTCATTTCTGAATAGAGTAATACTGTGTTTTGTGAGTGTAGAACATAGAAGACCAGTAGAGAGCGCTATGGTGATTGAGGTTTACCTGGTTAATACATGTGTTTAAGAGAAGTGTTGTTCCCAGAAATAAAACACCATTAACTTATGCAAAGTGTCTAATGCAGGGGTGCTCACACTTTTTCACTTTTAAAATGGCCAAGTCAAAGTGATCTACCCGCTACAAAAATGTAAAACATCAATCAACAAACAGTTATTTTAAACTTTATTGAGAATTGACAAAACACACATAATAATTAATTATTTAAATTTTTTTGTAATAACCTGAGTTTAATTTGATGACTTGCACTGAATTAAATCATTAGAACAGTTGTGTGTGACCTGAATTTGATGGTAATAGAGTGATTTTTATGGGAGCAATTGAGCTTTGATCCAAATAATCAAGAATAAAAATGATGCTCTATTAAATTTTTCAGTATCTATTGAAACTGAGTCGTGCAGTACAATATACAGGTGAGGAGTGGTGTGTTGCTTGATTTTGGTTGTAACAGAGTAATTTAGAATGAAGTTATGAAGCATATTCAGGGTAAAACATATTTTGGATCTGGCGATTCCATGTCAGCGGGTTGCTCATAGACGGTAATGTGTTTCTGCGAATGCCGAGGGAAACTTGTTTTGATGAAAAACGTTTTGTAGTTTGTCCGCTACATAACACAGATTAAAAATAGGTATTATTTGTTTAATAAGAACATTCTGGTCTCGAGCTATTGAGCAGAGAAAACTGAATCGGTGAATCTGCAGATCGACGTAATGAGCACCCCTGGTCTAAAGCTAATTTTATTCAAAGATGCAAAAATACCTCTTATGACTTTAAACTTTAAACAAAAACTAAACTACAAAATTTAGGATTAGTTGTCTGTACCCCTATTCTATTATTGACGCATTTACACTACCATGAAAGAACATATAAGAGAGTGAAAGTTTAAAAAAAAAATTTAAAAAAAGAGTGAATGTCACGTGTTGTGTGCTATCCAATAGTCCGAGAGTGCCAGTCATGCTAGATGCGCAGACCCTTCTCGACAATGTGGTTGTTTGGGTAAACAGTTTGGTTGCTAGGGAGTTCAGTGATTTGATGAAAATGTAGGTGATTCCTGTGACTCCCATTTTTCTATGATGTTTCATCTAAAAGATATTTTCATTGCCTTTTACATATATTTTCAGTGGCCATTATAGCTCAAATACTTTTGCTCAATGTTTGATATGTTCTTGCACAGATAGACAACTTCCATTTCATAAATTTTCACCCTATGTAAAGTATAAGTTCTTAGCAATCTCTGTGATTTCCCACAATTATTTTGTGGTTCCAGCCTGAAAAGATAAAGCAAATGAGACAAACCAGTTTGGATGTCTTGTAGCTTGAATGGCCTAAGAGGAGATACGTTTAGAATTTCTTGGTTCAAAGCAAAAGACAACAAAAATGATAATGTTAATTTTTGCAAGCCAACATGATAACCAGGTGTATTTGATGAAGGGTGAAGCTAAACTCTGCAGCAACACCTATTGGTAGCTACTGGTACCTGTCCGTGTTGACCAATGGGCTGGAACTGGAGATGGAATGCAAGGACCCAAACATCCTCTGACAGGAGGAGGGACTTCCTGTGACATCAGAGTGAAAGAGCTCCCCATCTGAAGACACAGATGTGTGTGTCATGTTGTCTGTATATCCTCTCGACTCTGCAAAGAACCAAAAGGAATTGATGGACCTTAACACACACCTTCAACGAGTTTATTCCAGAAAATTCCACTCTGAATGACACATTTCTTGTTTCACTCCCACAAAATATTTGAAGAGCTGCGCTGAGCAACGAGCTACAAGCTGCCAAATCCAGGTCATAAATCAAGTGGTATTATTGGCCAGAGCAGTTGTATGGGTGTTGAAATTGTGGCTTTGGCAAGATCTCAAACACACACGCACACACACACCCACACACACGCATTCCTCAGATGGTGCACATAACACACCAACTGGGGAGGAACTTTGAGGAATTTCTCTCAGTTTGGCTCCGACACCCTCCCTCATGGGCTGTTAACAAACTTGATGGATATTGTCAAATCAATTTTGGTGTGCGTCCTCCATGACCCTCTTTCATTTCATTAACACACTTAGAAGATCTCACACTAACACAGTCTAGTCTCAGAAAAAGAAAAGGAAATAGTCACAGAAAAAGTCTCAGAATCGACCTGGAAACATTCTTTCAGAGAAAGTAGTACCACCCTGCTCACTGTACTTTATATTAGTTTCCAGAACATTGCATTGAAAAATAAAAAAATCCATTGCTAAATACAAAAGGATCTAATTTCAGAGAAACATTCTTTTGTCTTGATTCAAGCAGCTCATTTGATTCAATGTCTGGTGCATTCAAATATCAAAAGGTATCCAAAAATTCCTTGAGTCACTGTTACACAATGAGAAAAATACTCAAATTTCTGCCACGAATGTCCTCATCATCTCAAATCCAAAACAAATCAGTGAAGCGCCTAGAAACACAAACCACCAAAATCACCATCATCTAACGTTAACTTTAGCCAAACACCGATGCGGTGACCCTCTCTAAAACCCTGAAAGTCAACCCCAACTTTCCAAGATAACACACTAATAACTGCTCCCCCTGAGACTCATCCGGGCTCCTTAGAGCGATCAAACCTTAAGCCAGTCAGCAATCATTCACAGGGGTCTCCCATAACTCTTACAATGTTTGTTTAAAACACAAAATATCAAAGCCTTATATTGAAATCAAATATAATGATTCGTCATTCCTCGACTCGCGGTGTGTGCAGAGGGGTTAAAATTGAGCCTGGTCTATAAAGGCCTGTGGGTGTTGTGAACCTTAATAGTGTCTCACGGAAGCCAAATCCTCCTCATAGTGAAAGCATTTCAATTCTTAGAATGAAAATTATCTAGGAAATAAATGATAACTGAGCAGCATGCTTTCCTGGAACGTCATTAACAGATGTGAGGGTCACAAAAGGATTGCACCATCTACGGGGCCAGTGGGTCAAAGATCTCCTGAACTCCAGAAGCTCTTCAAAGAGAAGAGAAGATCTGGATGATCCTACCAGACACATGAAGAGGGCTGAAAGTTCAAACAAACTCTACGCTGAAATCCTCTGATGATCATTTACTACTATCCGCTTGTGATGAACTGAATGTTTTACTTTAGTTTGTAACTGAAATACACGTCTACATTAATAATAGAGTGTACACAGTTAAATAGAAGTGAATATTTATATCCTCTTATGTGAAGCATGTGCATTAAAAATTGATTCAGGAATTCTATTGTTGTGTTAAACTGAAGATTGATTAAAATCGGAGAATCAATCATTTTTACCCAGCCCTCGGGAAAGAATAATTTCCCTCTTTACAAATACAATGTGTTGAAACAAATCTGCCTTTAATAATAAAAATCCTGCTTTAGGATAGTGAAGAATTTAAAGATAAACTCAATAGCTATCACAAGTGGGTATTAAGGTAAATTTCTCCATGTTTATTACAGTATTATATGCAATGAGTAACAAATCAAAGCAAATTAATGACAAAATCATTGCAAATTAATACGTTTTGACAGTATAAAATGTACTTGAAACATATTTTATGAACGGTTTTGAACATTTTAACCATTTTTAAATGTAGTTAAATTATATGCAGCAGACATTTACCAAGTTTTCCAGATTCCAAAATGACAAGTCATGCCAAAGCACTGTTAAGAAAGCAAAGTTATCATGATTTAAACTTGGTTGATGCATTTCTGCAGTTTTTAACCTTATAATGATACAAAACCTTCAGTATTTTTATCATAGTGCCATTTATATACTTTATATTGCAAACATTTACTTCTGATCAATGTTTTTTTTCTCTTCTATGAAAATGCATAATTTAGCTTTTTTCCACAACAAACCAAGACATTATCAATAGTTGTGTTTCCATCCACCGATGCACATTC
Source organism: Danionella cerebrum (assembly GCA_007224835.1). Classification (NCBI taxonomy): domain Eukaryota; kingdom Metazoa; phylum Chordata; class Actinopteri; order Cypriniformes; family Danionidae; genus Danionella; species Danionella cerebrum. Next base: position 93,957 of record SRMA01026518.1, on the reverse strand, counting down.
AGGAATACCTCATAAAAAAAAATTGTCAGTCATTAAAGCGTTTCAGAATCCTCATGTCCTGACTGACTGCATTTCGTCTACGTGTTCTAAGTAAGTTATTATATATAAAAAAGGTCTTCTGCTAACACAGCAAATTACATTTTTGTTTTGATATTTGTTGCCAGTTTATCAGGAAGTGACTATTTTGCTCTCTAGGACTCATTGGATGAAGACTGTGCTTTATTAGTAAACATTTTATGCAATATTCAAATGTTGCGCAAAAATATAATTTGCATTTTTGGATGGAAACATGGCCAGCGTGTGTGGGCACGAATATATGCATAACATAACAATAATAATTGTGACCCAATATAATATAGCACACATAACATTTGACACCTAATGTTTTAACATTGAGGAACATTTGAATGGACCAGGAGGTACGCTTCAACTACTGATATGTGACTCTTTTCTGTAGGTGCAATAGACAAACGAAACATAATTTTGCTAACAAAGTGTTTGGATTAATATTAGCACTGGATTAATTGGATTAATATTAATATTATCAGATATTTGTAAGTATTTGAACAGATATTTGCACGATCCTTCCATCAAGTCATTTTTATTTGGTTTAGAATTGAATGATGCAAGTAGGTGAAATAGGCAACTAATAAACCATACAAATTAGTCTTCTAAGAAAGATTAATATCTATAACGTGATGACGTCCAAGGCTTCTAAAAGTGGCAGGGAAATGATCGAGGCTTTAAGTGTTTGTTTTGTCTGGTCACATCAACCTCTACCTCATTGAAGCCAGACAAAAGACAACCTAACAAACTCCCCATTGAGTGTAAGAATGCGCACACAAACACACACATGCACACTGAAAAATGTCCAGCTGTTGTGATCAAAGGAACAAAGTTGGATCAAGAATGTGGAGGGGAAAATTAGGTGCGAGGGAAAAAAATTGGATTCAACAAGAGAGAATTAAATGTTTTCCAGTTAAAGGCAATAATCCAACATTTGGTGAAATATGTCTGCAGATTCAGCTCCAGGATTGAGATGAGCTTTCTTTCCAACACTTGAGTTCCTCTCAGACTTCAAATGCATTTCTGAGCACATTTTGGCTGAAATAAAGACTCACCCACTTGACGTGAAGCACTTGAACTATGTGTCAAAAGACAAAATGGTTAAATAACATTCTACATGACAAACACATGCACAGGTCTCTTCACAAACACTAAAGGACTGATCAGATATGAAGCGGACAGCACAGACGGATCTAGTGAGGTTGCCACATTGAATGTGATTAAATGAAACATTTAAACACCCATCACTGCTTTTCTTTACCAGTTTTTTGTATCAGGCTCATGGTTGACAGGTCACCAGCCCATCACAAGAACTCACACATTCACTCCTAAGGGGATTTTAGACTAACCAATTAACCAGAAGCAAGTTTTTATTTTTGGGCTGTCGGGGGGAAAACCCTGGGGCAAACCCCCAACACACACCAGGAGAGAATTTTAAAAACATCTTTATTACCAGCAAATTTCAGTCAAATATCTACAATGTAATTTCAGAGTTTTTTTTTTTTGACGAGTCTTCATTTATTATGTTTTAAATAATCTCTAAATTAGGTTTAAATGGTTTATATAGTGCTGGTTTTATGTGATTGTATAAATGCAAAACTGATTAAGAAACTTTTTCTGTCTGCTATTTCTCTTTCGGGGTCACTGGGTCTGCATGGGGGTCTCCAGAAGAAACATAATTACAGACATATAAACATTTTCTGTTCTGTATTTAAAAATGATAAAAAAAAAAAAATATTTAAAACACTAAACTGTTCATTTCACTAATAATCTTACTCTAATTAAGACTCAAGCATGCAGTCACATTTCCATCCAAAGATATGATTTTATTTTTTGCGCATAGATTTAAATTTATGTGCAAAAATGGAAAATTGCATAAAATATTTGCAAATAAAGCACCATTTCCATTCAACGAGTCCATGAGATAAACCTGATAGACTGGTGCTGAATATAAAAAACATGGACGTTGCTGCGTTAAGAGAAGGTTTTGTATATAATAACTTACTTGCGTTTTAGAACATTTAGACGAAACGCCACTCCTTTTGGAGTAGGGAGATTGCTCTTTCAGAACGCAGCCGGTCAAGACAGTTGTGTGAGGCGATCCCAGAATCGATTCTTATTGTGTGTGCTTCACATAAGAGGATATGAATATTCACCTCTCGTTAAAAAAAAGTTTAAAGTAAACAACTGTGTGCACCCTATTATTAAAATAGATTTCAGTAATAAACTTAAGTAGGACTTCAGTTTCAGTTAACAGCCTTTGCATCAAAATATGGATCCCATGTCAGCAAAACTAACATTTTCAATAAAATATTGATGCCTAATCGATATCGAATCGAAATCAAAATTGAATCAAATTGAAACCATAAAAGAGACCCTCAGTGGTGCTCATCCCACATTTTCATAGCGGCTTCATACAGGAAACGGGTAAGAAATAGCGCTCCACAAATCCTCTCTTTTTTCCACATTTTAGTCAAATAGCTTCTCGTGATCCGCCACCAACAGTATAAACGCCATTTTCAGGCAGAAAGCATCATAGCATCAACATTCCCTCAACCCAGATGAAGAGCACACTGCTGATGAACCATCCAAAGATTCTCAAAAAGAGCTGGTGTGTAAAGGCCTTTAGTCTTTTGTGTTTTACTTTTTCCAAGATAAAACTATTTAACTTTGTTTTTAAAATGTCACTACATTATGGAGAATCAGACAAGTAGATACACACTTAAGTATGAGTGTTTTAAGCTATTTATTTAGTCTTGTCATACTCATGAAGAGTAAAACTGGAAGGGTTTAATAAACAAATAATGCTGATCGGATATGTTTATTGCTGTTTGTTCATTGTTTAAGTGCATGCTTCTCTGCTCAAGGAACTGTAATAAACAACACTAACAGTTTGTTTGAGAAGATTTGATTTGCTGCTTCTTCTCCTGTTCCAATCCGATGGAATTCCATCTCAGAGTTAGAGCGATTCGTCCTGCGATTACATAACACATTCCTCCACATTCACTTGCACAAAACTGTCCTTTGTCCAGAGACACAGAAGAATATTGTCAAAGCTCTCTGTGTCATCAAAGACCCCTCCCTCCCCCCACGCCCCTCTCTCTGTAACAAACAGAACCACTCATCACAAGAGCTGTACATCCATCTGAATTCCCTTTTAACACCTCCAGTGAATGCTTGATAAATCTGCCTGCTGGAACAGGAACATGCAAGAGCCTAAATCACCAATTAAAATGTGAATAACAAGTCATGTGTAAATGTGCTTTAGAAAGAAGCTAGAGTTTTCCTCTGCTGTGTTTGTGTGAAAGCTCAGGAGGAATGCCAAACACTGACCAAGGCAGTACCACGTAGTCTGACTCAGGACAAACACATGTGTTTTGCATTTATCGGGTATTAGAAAGCAAATAACTTACTCCAATCTTCAGATGTAGTGAAATGGACGAGGAAAGATCACACCCAACACAAACCACTTTACATGCACACAGAACTGTCTTCTGCAGAGTACATTGGGGTTTCTGTGTAAACCACAAGCGTATGTTACAGAGTGTTGTGGAGCAGTAAATATTATTCAAATATATTACCTTTTTACTCCACTTTCCTAGGTGTGCAAGACCTAATTAATATAATTATTAGAGGGTGATTTTTCTGTCTGCGCAATTATCTTACAGCAAGTGGTGACACAAGCAAAACAACAGTGTCATACGAGGCTGCTCTGTTGTATATCACTTATTCTTTACAATCCCTAAGCATTGTTTTTTTTCTTCTAAAGTAGTTTTATGTTTGTGAACATTGTGCTCAAACGGAAATTCTGACAAGAAAATAATTTCCAAACTGAAATCTGATTGGTGAGGAAAAAACTGATTGGTTTTCTCACAAGCTGCTTTTGGTGGTAAATTGATTGTTAGGGATGCGTACCGAAACCTGGTACTTAATCCCCGGTGGCTAATTATAAAAGACTGGAGTATCGATAAGCTCTGATGTTAACGGTTCTGCTATCGGTACTGGTGAAATAAAGAAATGAATATTCATTATTGCTAAATAAACATTACCTAGCATTAATCACTTGACCAGCCTTGTGTAATTTGCGATATTATTTGGAATTCCATTATTTGGAATCTCACGCACAAAATGTATGTTCCTCAATAAAAAGAATTCACACGCACACAGCACAAGAGCTCGGGCTAATAGAGCGGTTATGGTGGAGAGAGCCAAACAATCCATGCATAGTTATGCTTCACCCGTGTGGAAGCAGACTATGATCGTTGCAACAAGTGCTACAAGATTTTTTTTCTCATAAAGGCGGAAACACAATCAATCGTTCAAAACATCTTGCCAAAGTGCATTATGTGCGGACAGAGAAATCCAAAAATTTCAACTGACTAGCTTCTACTTCATCATCCGTCCCCTTGGGTATATGTTGTGTTGAAATAAAGACAAAGATCACAAAAGGTTTCTCTAAATCAGTACTATACTGTTCAAAATTCAATAAACACATTCAGATAAGTTAAAAAGATTATATAAAGACAAAGAGAACTGAACGATCATCTGTCTGTTTAATGCGATGGATTTTCTTGGGCAGAGGTAGAGAGTTGAGATCTGTGCTTTAGTTTGTTGGACTGAAATTAAAACAAATATGTTTTATTTGAATTTAATTAACTTGAAATGCCATGAATTTGTATTGGTGCAGAGCTTGTCCAGAAGATAAAAATATTGGAAAAACAGGGGAATAATTTTAAATAGTTTTTCCTTCTTTTTCTAGTTACTATTAATTATCTCTTTCTCTTTAGTACTTTATAACAAAGCTGTTTCACTGCGCTCGGATTGTATTTACCAGTAAATAAATACATTTTGCACAAATATTGAGCTTTTTTTATATATAGAAATATCTGAAACACGGGCTAATAAATTAAATTGAAACGAAATCATTGACACAGTCTTTCTTTCTACAGCTGCTGGTAATTCTTTATCTCTGCTCTGTCGCAATTAAAGCATGCGCTCAGATTGTGCGGCTTTTAAGGGGATGTGTGGCACCTCGCTCTGATGCTCGTCATTTCTCAATCAATGAGAGGATTCCTCTCGGCTGTTTCTCTTTCCAGCGCAGTAGCAGTTTTAGGCACAAAAAGATATGGTCCTCAACGTGAAGGTAAATCGGTTTAGTAGTATAGATAATTATTTTTCATTTAAAACATTTTAGGTTGCTACGAAGATTTGTTAAGTCATACACATTGCATGGACATTGCATGGCTGAGTTACTAATAATGGCCGCCATGCGCATATTTTTTAGCAAAATCAAAAAAGCGTCGCAATTTAACATCCCTTATGCCTTAAGATTATACCAATGGAGTTTGGAGATGAACAGATACAATCTATGTAGTTTTTTTAAAGTTCACAAGTAAAGTGGACATTTTTAGAAGTTGACTTCCTGTCAATTGAGGATCACTTATTTGGTGCCCTACATATGTGGGACAAATTTCGTTTACATACGTTAGCACATGATAGGCTGAAACAGGTTAGGTGGCACTATAGAGTAATTTTTCAACACTCAGTTTTCTCTTTTTATGTAAACACTGTGACATTTTTCCTCCATGTGTGCTGATTGGGAATGCACATCACGTATGAAAGTAAAGACCTTTACACACCTATACGTCACTTTTGCGGCTGCGTCATCAGCTCCCTGCGTCTATCTCTTGAATTTAAAAATGAGTGGACAGACCCTTTCCTGAACACTAGATGGTGCTTTGGTGGACTGTAATTCACTCCAGATGGTGACACAGAAGCAATTCACATTGTCTGAGGCGCATTTACAAAGAGAAGAGGATGAGGAATCGCTTGCCGGTCAATAGAAAGTCAAGCTATTCACCGTTCGGTTAAAAAGTTGGATTCTAATCTGTTTTAATTTAGACACAATATATGAATGAAAAACTTGACCGCTCTCATTTATGATAATAATCCCGTTCAAATATTTCTCGCTTGGTTGCCAGACGCAGTTTAAGTTTTCTGTGATTTTGTCTGAAATCCTCTATTGCTGATTTCTCGTTCAGAGTGAATTTAGCAACCACTGGATGATGTCACTCTGAACTCCTTTGGGAGTAAAGCTCTTCATTTTGTTCTCGAGCGCCGCCTATTGCTACCTTTTTCCAGGCTGAAGACCAAACAAAGTAACCACAGCGTCACAGTGGGAAGCACTGTGGCCATCCAGTTAGAAGTTTGTCGGTTTGAGGCTCGCAGGTGACCTTCCTGGAAGGAGTTTCATCTGGGTACTCAAGTTTCCCCCACAATCCCCAAAAAAATGCGGTTAATTGAATAATCTAAATTCCCCTTAGGTGTGAATCTGTGAGTCTAATGTGCGCTGGGGATAGGCACCGGCAGACACCCGTGACTCCAAAAAGGGAATAAGGAAGTTGGAAAATTAATGATTGAACCAACCCCTTTTCTCTATGACCTTCACAGGTTAAGATTAGTTGTCAAATTGGTTGCTATGGTTTATATTGCTTTCACAAGCCAACATAAATCGTCTGGTTGATTTGGAGGGGTCAGTGAGACAATTAACCACACCAAGTTAAACAAGTTAAATGAACCACACCATGTGACTTTCAAAAGCTGGGATAGAGATATGCCAAATTGGTTGCTATGGTAAACAGTATTTCACAAGCCAACATCATAATATGTTAACCTAATATTTCCTAAACAGTTACCGTATTTTTCGGCTCATAAGACGCACTTTTTCTTCCCCAAAACTGAGGGGGAAAAGTTGGTGCGTCTTATGAAGCGAATGCAAACCGCCGCGAAGTCCGGTAACGGCCGTATGAGAGGTGTAAGAGCTCCGGAGCTAGGCCGAAGCCGCGGCCATATTTGTTTACCAAGCGCTGCGCGCTGACGTCATCGCCCATCTCTGCCATTGCGCGGACGTAACGAAAACGGGGGAAAAACTACATTTCCCACAATGCCTTTGGCATCCACATCCATACTTACGTCACGAGCGAAACTACAGAGATCAGCTGACTCTCGCATTTGAGTGATCTCTCACGCTACAAACCCGTTTTCTCAGGCTAAAATACATTTCAAGATGTGAAATGGGCACAGCTCATAGTTTGTCTGCTATGTTTTTTTTGTTTGACAATAAGATGATGATCGATAAGCATCGTCTTCAGTCTGTGAGGGTTTTATTTCCGCTACACATTCACTTGGACAGTTTCACAATCTTGGACAGTTTGATCCTTTGGAGTTATTTGGGTTTCATAAGCTGACAAAAATCAAAAGGATTTATATTAGAACAAAAAGCATACGCTTGTTTCCAGCGCTCGCTCTCTATCTCTCTCTCTCTCTCTCGCGGGCGTGCGGACGCGCGCGAGGTAAACAAAACGATCTCAATGACTGAAACTCTTCTTTAATAAACTCAAACTCAAATCATCTCTCAGCGGTACATCTCACACATGTACATACGAGATAACAAACGTAAGTAACATGTTCTGCAATTAGGGAGTGTTTGATTACAGGGGGGCTCGACTAAAAAAGTTTGAGAACCACTGTATTATTACTAATGTGGGGGCAATCTTACTAGATATTATTAGTAATGTAGTGACAATGTTACTGGCTATTATTAGTAATGTAGTGACAATGTTACTGGCTATTATTAGTAATGTAGTGACAATGTTACTGGCTATTATTAGTAATGTAGTGACCATGTTACTGGCTATTATTAGTAATGTGGTGACAATGTTGCACTGGAACAGTGATGGTGATAACGAATGGTGGACTTTAGAATGATGAGTGGGGGCAAGAAAAACATTACAGCCTTTTTTTTTGTTACTTTTACTGTTTACTGTCTGTTCATGTTACATGTTTGGCTGTTAACTTCTACACAGTTGATATAAAATATTTTACAACAGTATTTGGTTCAGAATCTTTTTTTTCTGGATTTTCCTCTTTAAAAATTGGGTGCGTCTTATGTGCTGGTGCGTCTTATGAGCCGAAAAATACGGTATATACTTTTCGTATTATATTTTTCGACTGCACCGTCACAAATGATTCTGGGTGTTTTATTAAGAATAAAATAAAAATGAAGAGAGAGCACAAAGAGAATGGTCCTGAAATCAAACGCTGCTCCAAATTTGCATCATGGCACCAAATCAATGGAGTACGTGCAGAGTGTATTGATGTAATTGCTGTTCAGTGCTTAAATAGAAACACTTGCATTAAAATAGCTTTTGCGCCATGACTTGCTATAGTTGCTATGGGATGTAATTGCAGCAACACATGTAAGTCTGCCCATGTGTTCATACACCTTTCCACTATAATGACTGGATAAGTATTGCTTCTCTGAGAGGGGGAATAGATGCTCAATGCCAAAAGTCACAGGTTTTAGTAAAATGAGACTTTCGCATTCTATCTGTTCTTAGTAACCAGCTCTAGGAGCGCGTGAAGAGGTGGAACATTTTAGCCGTCCTGGCCACAAATGTGTGGTATATGCAGCATGACATAATTGCATCCGACGTAAACAATCAATCAGATATTTCCATCTATATCCATGGAAAAGACGAGTAGAGTAGGACTACACGTCACAACAAGACGAGACCTGATCCATAGAAAAGACAAGACAAGAAAAGACATGAAAACAGACAAAAAGAAAAGATGTGTAGAGCAAACAAGAGAAGGCAAGAGAAGAGAAATAGAGCAGAGTAGGAAAGACAATACAATATAAGTCGAGAAACAAAGAAAAGAAAAGGAGAGAAGAAAAGAAGAGAAGGCAAAACACAGCAAGTCAAGAGAAGTGGAGTATGCACAACAAGAAAAAATTAGAAGAAACAGAAGACAAGTAGAAAAGGCAAGACACGACAAGATGAGATGAGAAGCGTATATAAGACAAGAGAAGACATGATTACAGCAGAGTAGACAAGACAGGAGATTAGACAAAAGTAGAGTAAAAAAGACAAGACCAGAGAAAACATGAGTACAGTACTTTAGAAAAGACAACATTATTAGATTAGACAAAACAAGAGAAGTAGAGTGAAGTAGGCAAGACATGACAAGACAAAGTCGTAGACAAGAAGAAGCGTAGATAAGACAAGACAAGAGAAAACAAGTAGAAAAGAGTAAGCGAGACATTAAGAGAAGACAAGACAAGTAGATAAGTGACAAGACAGTAAAGAAGATAAGTAGAAAAGAGTAGTCACAGGTGGGACGATGTGCATAGATAAGACAAGACAAGAGAAGACATGAATACAATAGAGTAGAAAAGACAAGAGACATGTAGAGCAGACAAGAGAAGGCAAAAGCAGAGAAGTAGAGTAGAGTAAAGTAGTCAAGAGGAGACAAGACAATACAAGTCAAGAGAAGAAGAGTATAGTATGCACGACAAGAGAAGAGAAGAGAAGAGAAGAGAAGAGAAGAGAAGAGAAGAGAAGAGAAGAGAAGAGAAGAGAAGAGAAGAGAAGAGAAGAGAAGAGAAGAGAAGAGAAGAGAAGAGAAGAGAAGAGAAGAGGAGAAGAGTCTATGCACCACACTTTTTAACACAGACTGCATGCTGACAAGGAGACAGTGCTTGTCTGCCGGCGAGGACTGGGAAAGCAAATGGTTGACGTATTAGCATATAAACACACAGGCAAACACACGCATACGCACACACTCTCTCTCTCTCTCTCTCTCTCTCTCTCTCTCTCTCTCTCTCTTTGTGTGTCTCACACGAACACACACATAAGTTGAGTCCCGGGATACAGTACCTAGAGATGCAGTCATGCTGAAGTAGTTCTCGTGGGAAACTTCATCCACAGTCTGGAAACTAACAGATTCCTTTCTTCCAAGTCTGTTGGTCGTTCCCGGACACAGTGTTGAACGGCTACTCTGTCACTACTTCCACCTTACATTCCTCTCTCTCTCTCTCTCTCTCTCTCTCTCTCTCTCTCTCTCTCTCAGACACTGACCGCAAGCCGGACGTCACAAACACACACAAAATCACACACACACTTGTTGTTCTGTTCTATCCGTTGTCTGCTCATGAGAGTCCAGTATTTGGCTGAATGGAGTCATTGAGTTGCAGGCATTGTGCTGAAGCCCAGATGGAAACTGCTTGCCTTCATTCTTCCAACACCAGGCTTTTGGGGAAGGGGCCAAGGGGGAGGGTCTGAACTCTGAGTGAGAGGAAGACAGAGGGAGGGAACAAGGGAGGGTGGACGACTGCCCCCAGCTGGCACCAAGCAGAAAGTCAGTGAAAGATCCCAGCACAGCCACCCCCCCCCCCCATGGCTTCATTAGCATCTCTTGAATTTTATTGGTCATTCGGACACTGTCTGCTCAAGCAAAAGCAAACAGCTGCTCGAGGGTCAGAGGTGAGGATGGGCTTTTACAGACACCATGTGCTGCAGCTCAAAACATCTGCTCTCAATGCAAACATCACCTGAGCAGAAGCTTTTGTATGAATATAGATGCTACCGTTCTATCAATAAAATTAATGTAAAACTGTTTGCAGCCCTATACATTTCTGAGAAAGTTTCAATGATATATGCTGTAAAGTTCTCAGATTTTATTTTTCCAAAAACAGATATTACAGTTGACCTATATTAAAGTTTAAAACAAAATAAAACCCAAACTTTGCTCTTGCTTTTACAAGTTTATTATATTCCAGAAATTTGTAAAGAATATTCTAGTTATTATTTTAAAATATTTAATAATTATATCTTTTATTAAATAATAACATTAAAAATAGATATTGTTATTATCGATGAAAATAGATATTGTTATTATCGATAAAAATAGATATTGTTATTTAATATTATTTAATAATAGAGATATGAGTTTGGCTTGCAACCTCTTGATTGGTGTTCAGTTCAAGTGCACGTGATCGGATTGCGTTGACTGCATTTATCGTCTACATAGATACATTACACTATATTTTACATTAAGGTAATGACTGCTGAAATTAAAACAATATTACCTGAAACTGCTATAAATGTAGCCATGTTTTGTTTTGTTTTTTTTTAATTTAGCTCTTCTTATCGATTTTATCTTTTTAAATTGTCGAAGGGTTTCATCCTCATTCATTGTAGTACGTTTAAAAATACTGAAAATATTTTGCTGCACCAGAGATCAGGATAAGATTAAAAACACCAAGTACTGTTCTAAGAAACAGAAATTTCTGTCCTAATAGGTCAATAATATTACAAATTACACTTTAAACAATTTTGCAAAATAAGTGTACAGCCACTAAACTATGGTGGCTCATTAGTGCGCAACAACCGGAATCACTTTGGCACACACAGCATTACTGTAAATCAAAACAGAAATTAATTAAAATTTGTGTTTTGATTTGCAGTGGAATTTTTTTATTTGCTGTTGCATTGAGCACACAAAGTTGATTTGCGTTGAATTGTATTGTGCAGGCCACCAAACTGGGGGCGCTAGTGAGACTGTTTACATCTGAAATATGAGACTACGGTGGCACTCTGGCAGTCCACTCTCATGAACAGAATTATCATGGACACTATTGGACTAAGTATATTTAAAATATGACAGAAAGAATTGGTGTTTTGCACCAATAGGCCAAAGTACAAGACCTTTGATAGGGCTTGTATCTTTCAAAGTTCTGGCACAAAAAAACTAAATGTCTTGAAATGATGTATAAGGTTTAGAAGAGAACAATCTCTGGTTTGTTTTGGAATTATTGCGTAATGTAATGAAAACAGATTTGTAAAAAAAAAATAAAATAAATAAGCTGGGGTTGCCATAAAATACATGATATCAAGTATTGGCAAAAAAAATATTTTAAATGTAAATTATTAGAGCAAATTGTAAAGTAGTAAAAAAGGCTCAAAAACATTGGCTAGATGTGATGTAGCAGTCCATTATATGTAAAACCCAGAGTCTGACCAGGAATTAGAGTCCACCGATGAACCCCAAAGACCCCAAAATCTCCTTCAGCATGTTTAAATATGGTAAAACTGGTTTTACGGGTACCGAAAATATGAAGTATTTGCAGTAATCTGTTTGGTTTGTGGACAGGGGGGAAATTAATGACAAAGATAATTTTTTTTTTCAGCTCCCGTCAATACGCACAAATGACTCTAAACACTACGTTGCACATGTATCCTTTAGGAACAACCCTGAAACATGGTCGAAAGCAAGAAAACATCAATATTATATATCATACAGCACCTTTAAATGAAAATTTAGAATTAGAACATATTCGACCTGTGTTAGAAGTACTCTTCTCTAAATACTCAGATTTCATCCCAAAGCCAAACAAGTCTTAAGAAACTTTATTGCTCTCAAGGTTAAAGTTTGCAAAATCTGAATGTCCCCTACCAACCTGCACAATAATTCATCTTTTCAAGTGGCTCAGTGCTTCCCTTCCTTGCCCTTCAAATGTCTGTGTAAATATTTGCCTGTGCCTGTCAAGAGTTTGTCTCTGAGAGTTTCTATTTCCTCTGTTTATTTAGACAATCAAACTGATGTTACATAACCAGGAAATCTCCAGCATCAGGAAATTAAAATATATAGCGCATCCTCCTTCCTCTGGGTGAATTCTCTCGAGGAATGGACATGTTAAAGTGAGTATGTAGCTAGAAGTGTGGGGAAACGTTGTTTGTTTGAATGACATGTATTTAAATTACATAATATCAGGGCCCTAACCAATTCAAGTGTATCTGATTATGGCGTACAGTAAAAATGGCTGATGAGGATCGAGCCCGTGCATGCCCATTCCAGCCGCACCACCTTCGGCCACCTCACACTTCCGGGTACAGTACTACATATCTGATCGATCCGCCATTGTGTAACTTGAAGCTCTCAAAACCACACGGAATAGCAGAATAACAGAACTTGAGGCCACAACGTGACTCAAAAACACCGTAGGTTTAGAATTTGGGTTATGTTGCAATGCTGCTACCTCATTTGGGTTGGCATAATAGCATTGAAGCCATGAACAGTAATGAAGAATGATGTAGGGGTGCGGCTGGACTGGGCGCACACGGCTTGATCCTTACCGACCCCTTTTACTGCACGCCGCAGTCTGACCCAACTATTTGGCACCCTTAGAAAGATTTCAGAAGGCACACCCCTCGCATCACAGTAAAGTTCACTTAGAATTCTCTGGCTTTTTGAGCGTTTTTTATTACTTTCACAATCGATACGCCTTTTTTTTTGTGGCAAAGCTTGATATAATTTTTAGTACAGCCCAAGCTTTTTTTTTCCATACAAATATTTGTTTCATAATATTATATATATATATATATATATATATATATATATATATATATATATATATATATATATATATTCATATAATATATTCATAATATTCCATAACAAATTGAAATTGTGCAAAAAAATACAATATATACTATAACAATAATCTTACATAATACATAATAAAAGTACCCCCCCCCCCAAAAAAAAAGCAAAAAGAAAATCACAACTATGTGAAAATGCAAATACGATTTATTTTTAATGCAAAAAAGGCAACCTACACATTATATTTGAAATCTTATTAAACAATAGTTGGGTTGCCTCAATTATGCCTCATAGTTACCGTATATTCTTATAATATTATATGTACTACTTTTTCCAAATACAGTCTGTATATATTCCAACACTTTCCTGCTTCTTCTGGTAAAGATAAAATCAGGAAATCAGAGCGTGCCTCATTAAATTACATAACCAGGTCAAATTAAATTACATAATCGGGTATTTAACTTTTTTAGCAGCTTTGTATGAATATGAATGAATAAAAAATGTGTCACTGTTAGCAAAATAATGGAGAAATATCCACTTTTGGAGCATAAGAAAACATCTTATTTAAAAGATGTTTTAACACAGCTGTTTCCCAGAGAAAGGAATGGCCAGGTTACAGGAAGTGTGTATCTTCACTGAGAGGGCCACATCCTGCCGCAGTTATTTTGAGCAGAACAGAATCAACGTTTTTACATTCCAGAGAAAGAGATGGATGCTTTCTCTTACTGAGAGCTAAAGGCAGATATTGCAGATCAGTGCAGTAGTAATGGTTACCTTCCCAAACTGGAGTGCCCATGTAGTTTCTACTGCCAGTTCTCTGAGAAATGACTTCATGTCCACTCTTCACTGTGAAAAGAGAGGCAAACATTCAAAGCACTGATGTTTTGCAAGATGTATTTGCAAATTTCAAATATTTTTGAAGATATTTCAAGATTGTCTCAGCAGATTTGTTTAGATAGAGAACAGCTTTGTCTATTTTAAAGTATTTTTCCTAAAACTCTGAAATGTTTGTAAAAACCTGCGCTTTACATGATGCAGACTGCTGTGATTGGTGTTTAGAACATGACCCATATTACCCCACAGCAACCATTTTGATCACAGTTACTGGTTGTGATTGAGAAAAAGAGGCTGCTTAAAGGCCATCGTTTAACATTGTTCAAATTTACTACCCTGTGTCGTGGTTGTTAAATTAAACTGATTAATATGATTTTTAGAAATATCTTCTTCTTTCTGCTCTAATTAAAACTACTGAGTTTTAAAATAATATATATATATATATACATATACATACACTTTTTTGGTCTTCAAATAGTACAGACTACAGATAATCAATAACAGTTAATTTTCATGTAATGATTCAGAACAGGCTAAATAGAGAACCAATCTTGCTCTCACTGCATAAAGTTTGGACACCTCTGATTTAGATTTAGTTCTCAATTAAAAATTATATAAAATAAACATATTTATCATGTTGTCAGTGGATTCCTACTATTGTCTCCATCACTTCATTTTTGTTTAAAATTAAACTTTTTGTGCGGTGCACCAAATGTTTTTGCAGAAATTTCTTTCCCACTAAAATACAAGAAAACTGTTTGTATTTAAATCATGCTTAAAGTGGAAGTGTCACATTGTATACATGAGCAGAACAGATTTCAAGAGGCCTGTTATTTGTTCTAATGGAATGCAGGTGAATTGTGTGAATATTTAAAAGTAGTATATTTAAGATAGTTCTACACAATCCAAAAAGTAGTTAAGAAAAATGTCTTAAAAACATTGGAAAATGTTAAATGTCTTTCTAAACTACGTCAAACACAGACTCACCATATGGAGTTGGTGGTGAAACGGGAAAGGCTGGAGTAGGCGGGACTTGATTACTCCCTGTCCACAGAGAGCTGTCAACCTCTTGAGGCAGGTCAGCAAAGTCAACCGTGTCCGAGTGATAGAGACCTCGCTGGAACAAAAACGAGATGTTCCAGGGTTAAATGCAGTTGAACTTGTTGACAAAGTTATATTAAATAAATATGTGCAGAGTAGTTATATGCGGGTGCATTCATACCAGAGATGGGGTGCCAAAGTTGAACCTCTGGATGTTCTTTGTTTGATCTGCATTTGGACTCCGGAGGACAGAATATTCAGAGACCTCACTGAGCTGTTTTTGCCTCCATCCTGTATGAAGATAAAATACACAAATCTACATATTTTTGCGTTTTAAGGGCCGGTGAGCAGTGCATTAAATATTAGCATCTCCAATAACAACTCCTGATATTCCCAATATAACTACCCAGTAGGACAACTCTGGTGTTAACAAAGGTAGTTGGGGCATGCTTTTAGCCAAAGCTACTTACATTTCAAGCAATTAACACATTTTGGTCATTCTTGCTTTCCCTCACCACATATGAACCACTCTAGAGTTTGTTTGGATACATATTGTGACCACCTCATCAAGCAGGTCTCGGACCGTTTTTATTGTCCGCTTTTGGTCTGATTTAGAGTTCAGTTGTTGCCTTCTCACCCGCTGAAAACAACCGAACTAAAGAGGAAAAAGACCTCTTCGAATGAATCAAACAAAGCAAGTCAAGTGTGAAAGCAGCATTATCTCCAGTTAATGAAAAACAGCACTCCCACTGGCAAACATGGAGGTTGAAGGGTTGTAATTTGTAGTGTACAGGTGTTGGTCATAATCACAATATTAATTTTAAAAAGCTTCAGTTTTTAGTAATTCCATTCCGAAAGTAACACTGTATAATGGATACATTTATTTCACACAGATTGATGTATTTCAAGTGTTAACATTCCAAAATTCAGTATCTCTGGAAATTTTAATTTCTTCTTCTTACTTTGGGCTGTTCCCAGTTAAGGGGTCTCCACAGCAAATCATCCGTTTCCACCTAACTCTGTCCTCAGTATCCTCTACTCTTGCACCAACTACCTTCATGTCCTCTTTCAGTACATCCATGTGTCTCGTCTTTGGCCTTCCTCTTGACCTCTTGCCTGGCATCTCCATCTCCAACATCCTTCTACCAATATAACCACTATCCTCCTCTTCACATGTCCAAACCATCTCAATCTGGCCTCTCTGACTAATATTTTTTTAGACCAACCTACATTTTTTTACAATTTGGCCGACTGAAAATTCTAAAGATGAAAACTCTGCAGCTGCTTTTGCATGAATTCCTTCATCAATGCAGCGTGGCATGGAGTCGACCAGTCTGTGGCAGAGCTCAGAGCCCAGGTTGCTCTGATAGTGGCCTTCACAATAGCCTAGAGATTTGTTACGGGGTTAAGCTCAGAAGAGATTGCTGCCAGACTAGAACATGTGTACCATGGCCCTTTAACCAGATGCTGGTAGCTCTAGCACTGTGTGCAAGTGCCAAGTCCTGGTGGAAAATGAAATCTGAATCTTCATAAAATTGGAAAAAGGAAGCATAGACTTCCTGGTACTTTGCTGTGTTGACATTGGACCTCATAAAACACCGTGGACCAACACCAGCAGATGACAAGACACACTAAATGACACTAAAAGGAAATGCAAAATGTACTTTCATCCGAGAACATGTCTTTGAAGCATTCAGCAGCAGTTTATTATCTTTGTCTTTAGCTCAGGCAGGTTGCTTCTGATGCTGTCTCTTTTTCAAGAGTAACTTGAAACCCATGTCTTGCATAGATATGTGTGTAATTGTTCTTTAAGCACTGACTCCAGCTGAAGTCCACAGTGTAAATTTTAATGGGCTCTGTTTCACAATCCTCTCCAGGCTGTGATTATCCCCTACTGCTTGAACACTTTTTCTACCCCATCTTTTTCTTCTCTTCACCTTTTTATAAGTGTGCTTTAACACAGAGCTCTTTGAACAGCTGCCGCTTTTGCAAATGACATCTTTCCCTCCTTGTGTCAGTGGTCATCTTTTGTGAAACAGCAGTGTTCCCCATCATTGTGTAGCCTAAAGACCAAGAATACCTGATCATTTAAAGGCTTTTGTGTGGAACGATTGTATACGTTATACAAGTTTCGCTTTACTTTAATTACTGGATTACTAAAATAATTCGAAAAATGAAAAATATTTTCAACATTTGAAATAAATCTACCATTATATTAATGGACTGATCATTTCATTGTCTGTGGCAAAGGGTCAGAATCAGCTGGGGTTCCTTCTTGCGTAAGACACTTCCTATATCTTGCTATGGACAGTAGTTTTTTTTTTTGGTTTAAAAGGTTATTCACGGCAAACCTTTGTACTCCAATTTTATAATGATTGTAAAACATGGTAATAATTTATTCACGTGGCTAACAATGGAAGCTCTGTTAACCACCGAGCCCAGACAAACAAAAACCTCAGTGAAAGACAACATGTTTAGTGAGTCAGGAGAAGCATGCTTCAAAAGCATTCCTCAGCCCTTACACCATCTGTACACACATGCACACGCACGCACACACACGCACACATGCTCCCAAGAGGGCATCTATCTGGTGACACACTATTGTGTTCATAAAATTCCAGATGGATTTTCTTGCAGGAGAGGAGTTCAGAGTTCTGCTCTTGAATTCAGGAGCCAGAGGGGCTTTGATGATGACTGCTCCTGCTCAAAGAATGCAGGGCAGGGGACAATCTTCACAAAAAATAAAGCCTGCTCAGTAAGCAGAGGTCAAAGGAGCCAGAGTATTAAATTCATGAAAGCTGCACCTTGGATAAGTATTGCCAAAAAGCAAGTTTTACAGAGCAGCGTTGAAGATTCAGTGTCACATTTGAAACTAGAAGCTTGCACTCCACTCCAGAACCGAATGCTAGACCCGAATTATGGAGGCACAAGCCCCAGTAAAATCTCAAGGTTTGTTATAAATGTATTACTCCTCCTGTTCTCCAAAAATCTGCAAATACGCAAACTGATAATTGATGTTTTTGTTGATTACTAAACACTAGCAGCACTCTGAACTTCAGCACTCAGAATCTTCAATTTCATATAATATAAAAATATGTTTGGGGTCAATTCGACACCAAGAAAAACTATTTCAAACAATATGTAAACTCCTGCCAAAATGAGCAAACCAATGTGTGCTGCAAATCTATCATATCAAAGTGTTTCTAGAGCCTACATAGAGTCATTACAAGTATATCATTTTCAATTGATGATGTAATGAAACTCTGGTCTTGAACATGACTGACAGCATATCTGGTGTCCCTGGCACCATTTTGATGACAACTGTCAGTGGATCTCTCAGTACTTCAGGTAAGGTTGTGTCCATTTTTACACTTTTATTTATTTTAAACTAATAAAAGCATAGCTCATCTTGTAAAAACAGAGTATATTATAGTGACCTCAACATCACCCAAAACAAATATGTGACATTTTTAATATTTCTTATGTTCTAAACTGCTAAAAGACTCTGGAGTTAAAGTGACCTTAAGGAAAACTGATGTGACCAATGTTTACAGGGCATTGAAAAATAACATCATGATAATATTATGTTTAGCAAGCTCTGCCCATTAAATTAGGAAAAGTCTTTCAATCTGTATGATAATATTCTCAATAATAGTAGGGTTAATGAACGACAAAATACATGTATGTTGAAATATAGATGTCTATACACACTTGCCTGCATGTGTTTGAAAGGTACAAACCATTTATTTTCTTTTACTAAACTTTCTATTATGATTGATATAAAATTTGTATATAAGTGTTTATTGAATTATATGAAACTGGGTTTCAAGATGATGGAAGGGGGGGTCTCTGACCCGGTACAGACCTAGCAACGCCCCTGAGTCACACAAGCAGTGACTGACAGGAAAAGCTTTACTTCCTTTAGCAAACCAGCCATGAGCTGCACATAGAGAACCTTTGTATGTTTCTTGTAGGGATATATTAATGTACTCCACAGAACTTCAAACATGTGTCGTCGTCGTCTCAAAGAAATATTTTCTGTCCCCGCCATCCAGAAGCTAGTTTTCTCACTTACTCAAAGTACGAATTAATCTTTCTCTGAACATAGAAACATTGCCTTAACGATTATTCAAAAACACAGGTGAAATTTTCATCCCTTTTGCTCTCCCTAAACAATCCTGTAACTGTGTTTACATGAGCCCTCGGCAGGCTAAAGAAATAAGCCAAATGACTGGCACCACAGACGCAGTTAAACGAAAACATCACGCATCACATGATAATGCTGGTGGCAAGAACGCTGTGTGACATTTGTCAGGTTTAAATGAACATTAGATTCATTTTCCAAAACGCTTATTCCCTTTTAGGGTCACAGGGGTCTACCGGTGATCTCCAGCGCACATGGGGCAAGAGGCAGGGGTGCACAATGGACAGATCACCAGTCCAGACTTAGATTTAAATTATTTTTGGGGGGGAAACCCATGCAAGCAGAGGAAGAACATGCAAACTCCTTCCAGGAAGTTCCCCGGCAAGCCTCGAATCGACAACCTTCTAACTGGAAGACCACAGTGCTACCCCCTGCATCTCCGTGCCGCTATGAACATTAGATGTTTTCCCAAATGTAAACATAAATTAATAATGATGAATTTAGTTTAAATAGAACGACAAAACAGCTGTTTAAAAAATTTGTGTTCAGTGACAATATACTTGGGCAATTCATTCGTGAAACCTCTTCTCCGAGCACTTTTTAGGAATAATTGGCATTTTGTTAGAAATTGTTAATTGTTTGCAGATCTGTAAGTCACTTTGGATAAAAGCACATGCTATGTGATGAATGTAAATATATGAAATTTAAAAAAAAAAAACTAAATTGTTTTAAAAATGTATTTATTTATTATTTGTGTTGAGGTATTGGTTATGAACTGAACAGTGACGCTGCATTTACCATTCGACTCATCATCTGCAACAAAGTCCAAGTTATACTCCTGCATCAAGCCTACAAAAGTCTTACGCAGTAGCCGCAAACTCTGACAGAATTGCAGACAGTAAGACTAGGTTAGGTAGCAGAGCTTTTTTGGAATAGCGTCATACATATCCAAGCATCTCCGTCATGAGCAAAACAAACACCCTCAAACCTAATCACTGAGTGATTGATCAAGAAAAGCAGAAATAAAGCCAACTCTGCGACCGTTATTTCAGTGCAAAGTTTGTCAGATGGCAAATAATTTAAAGTATCGATGACAGGAAAAAGTCACAGGAGAAAAAGACACAAAGCAAAGTCAACTCACTAGTGTTTATGAAATAATAATACAGCCAGGCTACAGGTGTGGACTCAACACAGAAAAATAAATTGAGTTTAATGCATCTTTGGACGGCTGTAAATCAACAGAAATGTTAACCCTAGAATCGTTTGTGTTGTGAGGGATGTTTTCAGCCACTTTAGGAAGATTTTTAGTCTAAATTTGGCCACAATTATTTCTCTGTTTCATATATTTCGACCAATTATTTTTTTCACACATTTTAAGAAAAAACTCAAGATGCACTCAGGCCAAATTGACGAACCTCTCCTAAATTAAACTTTTAAAAATCTGTATTTCTTTCCATTTTTTATGGATAAATCTACCTCTGTTTTTTTTATCAAGGATTTTTAACCCTTTCACTGATTTCTGAAAAACAAAATGCTTGTTTTTTTTTACCTTTCATCACAGTCTTGGACATGTCAGACATTAGTAGCGACACTGGTTTCTGTGGATTTTTAGTTTTTGAGTAGCACTAGATTTTTCTGTTTTCTCCCTCAATTATTGTTCGTGCCCCATTGACTTCCATTATGAAAATCTTTTTTATTGCAATGCTATGAAACATTCTTGATTGTTGCTGGTAATTCCTGTTTGGTAGAGGGAATAAAATTCAGATTTTTACTGTTGATCGCTACTCATCACACTGTTGATGACTCTTGAAGAAGGCCTGTGCAAAAAAAAGCTTAGTTTCTAAATAGTACACTGTAAACTCCAACAGGTTGATTGATCTTAAAAAGGTAGTGGAACATGTTGCCCTAAAATTTACCATTATTGTCTAATTTAAACAGCAATTAATTTTTTGTTTAATCTACATTAGATTTCCAATATATAACATCCAAACTTTATCGTGTATTTAAATAAGTACAACTAATATAATTGAGTTGAAATAAGTTAAAATTATAAACTTCAAAAAATGTAAAATGTCATGAAAAAAATTACAATTTTATGGTAAAATGTTTAAATTATTTTTCATTTTTATGGTTGTCTTAAAATTTCCTGTTTTGTCTACATAGAAACTGTACCCAAATTAAGTACACTAAACATTTAACTTTTAAAGCATTCAATAAAGAACACAAAAGTCAGAATGAAAGAGCACATGTATTTGAATGAACCATTTATTTAAATATTTTACTTTTTAACAATGTTAAAGTTTGTCATACAAGAAAACACACATGATGTCAGAATAGTCAGCAAACCATGGAGACACGAAAGAACACCAATAACAAGAGCTTTAAAGGGATACTACACAGCAAAAATGAAAATGTACTTATCGATTGCTTATTTGTTCCAAATCTGTGATGATTTCTTAGACCAACCAGAACAGATTTGAGCTATTTTAGGTTAAAGTTAAAAGACACTGCCAGGATCTTGCCCTTCAACTCTTTATTACAAAACTTGCTGAGTCAAAAGAAAGGTATTGGTCATGCACTTTGGGAAGTCAAGATGCAGTGCATTTACAAACCAACAAGAATAACCATGGCCTGGGTTATGTTTTCAAATGGTCCATAACACCACCACCTTCCTATAAGAGCATGGGTGGATGTAGGAGGCGAGTGGTGGCAGGACCACATCACTTGAATCTGCTGAGGATTCTGACTGGTAACATGTTTGTCTTCGTGTGCAGGGACATAGAAAGAAATAACAATTTAGCCATGTTTTTTCCAACTAATATTAGAAGCAGAAGATGAATAATGTGGTAATAAAACATCTATAGCAGGGGGTGCTCACTTTTAAAAAGACCAAGTCAAAGTGATCTACCCGCAACAAAAATGTAAAACATCAATCAACAAACAATTATTTTCAACTTTATTGAGAATTGATAAAACACACATAATAATTAACTATTTACATTTTTTTGTAAAACCTGAGTTTAATTTGATGACTTGCACTGAATTGAATCATCCAGGGATCCATACATACTCCGGACAGTAGCTGCTGACAGCCAGCCTCAAGCACACTTCCAAATGTTCATCAGTCATTGTGGAACGCTATTTGGACAATGATTTTCATGTAGGACTAAATGATTTACTTCAGGGGTGTCAAACTCATTTTCACCGAGGGCCACAGCATAATGGCTGTCCTCAAAGGGCCAGATGTAACTTATAAATGTAAAACAATATAATCGAATGTAATGTAAAATAAATGTAACTGCTCCTTAATGTTAAATAACTCATTATTTATAACTTATTCAAGTGACAATTCAGTTTCATAGAAACAATTTTATGCTTGTTGTTCTAATATAAATCCTTTTGATTTTTGTCAGCTTATGAAAACCCACATAACTCCAATAATGAAAGATCAAACTGTCCAAGTGAATAAAGAAAAATATCATTTTTGTCATTTGTTTAGAGAAAAAAAAACCCTCACAGACTGAAGAAGATGCATATCGATCATCATCTTTTATCAGCAGGATCAAGAAACAGGTCACAGATAAACTGTTAGCTCCGCCCACTTCACATCTTGAAATGTATTTTAGCGTGAGAAATCGGAGGTGCAGCGTGAGAGATCACTCAAACGTGTGAGTCTTACGTTTAATGTGTGAGAATTGGCAGCTCTGCAGTTTCACTCGTGAGAATAAATGCAGAAACACCGTTGCGGCTAAAGGTTTTTTTTTTGTTTTCATTTTTTTTTTGACACTCAAAACTTTTAAGCTCTCGCGGACCACATTAAATTACATGGCGGGCCACATTTGAGGTTGACACATGTGATTTACTTGGTCCAGCTCCTTCACTCATTTTAGTGACCATAAACTTAAGCATGGGCTAAAAATCGGACGTAATACGCTGATTAGCTTAGCACTTAGCGTCGCTGTTTATGCACGCCGTGATCGACCAGTTGCACGTTATGAACACCCCTGATCTATACAATGTAACTTAATATAGCATATGAAGAAATTCACTTACATTATCCAAGTAGTTCACAAAGCAGATTTCACCATACTGTGTTGTTTTCAGTTACTGTATGAAAACATACATTTATTTTAAAGCTGATGAAAGACTTGTAAATGAGCATTGTTGCATGGAACTGATTGGCTTTTTAAATTACCATGTTTAATTCTTCAATGCTGTAGTTTGTCACAGGAATCATCTTGAAGCAGGCTTTGAACCTATAGAATCTGCACAATAACAAACATTCGTATTAGTTTATAAATATGTCACTATGATGTATTTTTATGATTGTGTATGCTAGAATTGAATCAGAATCAGTTTTATTTCCAACACACACTTAAAAGTGACAATCTCACTCAGGTTTAATGTTAGATAACGGCACACTACGACATTACTACAGAAATCACACAACACTATTGCAAATGAAAAATGTCAATTGCAAACTAAATGGTCTACTAATGCACTAACAAATAAAGAAATTACAACACTGGGGGTGCTAGTGAGCTCGTTACATGCTAGAGCTTTTAGTTGAAACTTTGCGAGACTGTGAAAGTAAATAAAAAATACAGAATTGAGTTTCCATGTGTTTCCAAAATGCATTTTTTCATGGTAAATCACACCACCAATACCATAACTCTTCACAGAAAGGTTCCAGTGGGAAGAAGTATAGGTAAACAACCATTGCATTGATGCAAAACATTGAACTACTATCAATATTTTATCCTTTTTGAAAATTAACGTTGAACTGTGGTGGACTGGACTGTGGTCAAGTGAGCCACGCCTCTCTATCATGTGGTCAAAAAGTCTGATCCTTGTTCTAGTAGTTTGTTTGGATGCGCGCTAAGGGATATTACGGTAACAAAGAGAGACTAATACAGAGAGGTTGTTTAAAAATAACGTTATACTTTTTCAGTACTTTAATATGAAATGGCTGAACGTAATGATAACAATTTGCGCGGGCTCTGTCAACAACGCTCAGTCACGTGTTTGGTCGATGTTTCTATTTGTTTAATACTGTAACTAGCTGCCACGAAACTTAACCTAAGTCAAGTGTTGAACATAATACAGAAGATTAAAACATTAAAGGCTTATTTCATCAAAAAGTGTTACTCACAGTTCAAATCTCCTGGTGTTTTCTCGCCATTTCTGGCTTGAAGCTCTCAGTCTCCATCCATCAAAGAGGCAATCAAAATCATCCTTGTTGCGTCATCATATTGAAACTTAAACAAGGTCTTTAAAGAACATTCAATTTGTACAATGTAGTAGAATAAAAAGAGCCATGCTAATCGTACCGCAAACAAATGAGGACATGTAGAAATGATTTGTATTTTATGTTTATTGTATCCAAACGTTTAAATTCATTCAACTTTCTGGTTTACAGTGAGTGGTACCCTGAGATGCGAAATTAATCTGTTCCAGGGTGATGTTCGGATCTCGAACATTTCATATCTCGGAGCAAGAAACAACAGAATAAGTAATGAAAAAAAATAAAAAAACAGAAAAATCAAGTAACGTTTCTTCAATCCTTAAATCTACACATTGTTAATGTAATAAATGACAATAAAACACAAGCAAAATACGTAATATGAACTCAAATGTGAAACCTTACCTAGAGAGTGAGGCGATGTGTCAGAGGAGGAGGACTAACTTGCGCTACAGAACAGCACTTTCCACATAATAAACATTATTTTTTTACAACAGCTTGACTAAATATTTGTTATAGTACATTATTGGTAGTCTGTAATAATGTTTCGCTCGATTTAAAACTGATTTAAAGTGTTTTAAGGCGTATCTTCAAAGGGAGAAAGGAGCGCAAGGACGCGGAAGCGCAGCGTGACATGAGACAAACATGAGACCTTTCGTATTTCGAACATTTCATACCTCGAATCATTCGTATCTCGGGGTACCACTGTATATGAATGGTGTGTGTGTGTGTGTGTGAGAGAGAGAGAGAGAGAGAGAGAGAGAGAGAGAGAGAGTTTGCTCTGTAAATAATCTATTTTTTATTAACTAAATGCAACACCAGCTGAACAATGGGGAACAAGTACAATGGTCAAATGAAATGAAGAATGGTACAAAAGTTGAGAAAGGATGTAGAGCTTTTTATTGTGTATGTAACATGCGATTTAACTTCATATACCAGTCAGAATACCAACTAATTTTTGCACAGGCCTGTCTCAAGGGTGAATTACCACCATCAATCAAACATGCATGATGATTTGGTGTCATGGCATTGTGATCAAAAAAGGTTGTTATAATGGAAGTCAATGGGGCACAAACAATAAATGAGGGAGAAAACATGAAAAACTGGTGCTACACAAAAACTAAAAATCCTCCAACGCCAACGTTGTTAGTAATGTTTGACATGCCCAAGACTGTGATAAAATATTTAAAAAAATCCAAGTCACAATCATTTTTCATGTTGAAAATAAGTCTGTTTTTGTTTCTGTTTCTGTTTTTTTTTGTGACATTGTGTATCTTGTAAATTAATTGGTAAAAATGCTAGAAATGTAGCAGTTTTGATTAAAGTTTTTAAAGATTAAAGATTTCTGCAAAAATATCGAACATTGATCTGAAAAATAGATTTCTGCAAAAAAAAAAATATTGATCTGATTTGTGCAGCAGTTTAATTTAGTGGCTGTTAACAGCCAGAAACAACACAGAAGGGTAGTGAATATAAACACTGCACAAGGGTTAAGTTTTGTTGCACTCTACTACTGGTAGTAGAACTATGCGTTATAACTCAGCTGTACTCCCTAGTTGCTCCATAATGTTGATCAATGCTGCCCTGTTATACCTAATTAAGAAAAAAATCTAATTAAGCCTATTTTTAAAAATACATCTAAATCTAGAATTTAAAAAATGGAGTGTTTTTCAGCATGAATTATGTTCAGGTAGTTGGTACAGATGAGAAACGATGTGGAGTTTGGAGCTTAGTGTGGCATGGTGGCGCAGGGGGTAGCACTGTGTCCTAGTGATGCGCGGGTCATCTTTTAACTCGCGGTTAAGAGACTTTACTAATATGACCAGATTTATCGTTCTATCATAATCATCTGTTGACAGTTTACAGGGCAACGTTTCCAAGTGCTTTCAGGCTGAAATAAATGCTGTTTTCATTTGAATCAAATTGGTTGCGGGTGCGGTGTGGGGCGGGTTGTTAAAATAGATGAAGTGGTGTGGGGCGGGCAGGAAAAATACCTGACCCGCACATCACTACTGTGGCCTTCCAGTTACAAGGTTGTCGGTGACCTTACTGGAATGAAAGTTTGGAGCTTCTGTCTCCTGTGAGCACCACCACCACCTTAACCCTACATCCTGAAGAAGACACTGTAAGGAACCAGGAAGGTCACGCACATCTAATAATGTAAGTATGGCTTTGCAAAAAATACAGAACCTACATAGTTCCAAAAAAAATCGCTAAAATAACTTTCCTGATGAATATCAAAATAAACAGTATCCGCTCTTACCTGACAGGTGTTGTTTGGCTTTGTTACTGGGATATGTCTTTCCATTGGTGTGAAGGGAGGCTGAACGGGTCATGTGACTCCTTGCTTGTGTAGGAATTGGCTCAAAGTCAGGGTCAAGGTCCAGGATAAGCTGATTGAGCTGTTCAATCGAATGATCAATATCCAAAGCCAGCGTTGCAAACTCATCCTCCTTCTCCGGCTCTGGCTGGGCCACTTGAAAACCGTTCTCTGATGATGAAGTCTCACTAGAAGTCCCATGGCGGATCCCCGGAGGAGCTTTGAGTCTGTCTGAAGGATTGTGTGTGCTAGATGTGGACTGCTGCTGTTTCACCCAAATGTGTGTCTGATATCCAGCAGGAACTGAAGAGTCCATGAGGGAGTTTGAAGAGTTCAGATCATCTCTAACCTGGGCAGGATCCGTGTCAGTTTGAGAGAAATTTGTATGGATGTAGTTCCAACCCAGAGACAATCCAGATGTTTTCTTTGTAGCCAGTGTAGAAACAGGGTTGGTATCCTTCCTGGATGTTATGTCTTCACCATCATCATCGTCAATAATGTCTGTTTCTCGCTCTATGAACATAGCTTGACAATTTAAGTGACCGGAATGGTCTAGAGGAGACTGGGTGGAAGTGGGGTGGAAGCTCAAGATGCTTAGAGAAGGTTGTTCCTCCTCCATTCTGCGTCCAGGGGTCTCTCTATGCAGCTGGGCGTTCTCTTCCGAGCTGTACCTTTCTGGGAAAACAGATGCTTGTCCTCCAGTCCACTGGGAGGAGCTGGAGAGTCCAGAGTCACTGCTCACTGAGCAGGCACTTTCTTTCGACTTAGCTGTAGAGAGAAGAAAAATAAAATGTTATTACAATGAAATTGTAGCTAAAACCAGGGAAAACTGAAACTGTCAGGGAAACTGAATTTTTTTTTTCAAGGGCCTTTTGGTGATTTTTATAGTGATTTTTAAGAGTAGATTGAATTAAAAAAAAAATCGAAACAAGGACGTTCTCAAACAAAAAAACAAGTTTGTTTCTTTTAAAAACTGGTTTTATTCACGTCACACTAGTCAAATGGTTAAGTCTGTAAGGCTTTACATTAAAGGCTCAATTTCCCTTTCCTCAGGAAGTGACTATCCACAAAACAACGCCATCTCTTATGAAATCCAGAAACAAACGCGAGAGTCAGAGTGAAAGAGATATGGGATTACATTAATGGCACAATTCTATGAGCAAAAAGTACTATTTTATGAGTGCAAAAAAACATTTTGCAGGGGCACAAACTGGGTTTTGTGAATAAAAAGTTCTTCTCGCAAAGTAAAACATATTTTCAGCAGGCAAAAATTTATTTTAAGCATAAAATCTGTGCGTGCGCGCAGATAGTCTTGTTTGCTCTCACATCCATGTGCTCGCTCAAAACAAACCACAGTTACAAACTGCAACAATTACAGCCAATCAGGACTACTCTACATGCAGACTGGCTGGCCTGTAAACCAGCCAGCATCTCTGGCTTAATCTAGGCAGCGCGGAAGACACTCCAGTTCAGATCAGAGAATAGAAACAGATGCTTTACGCAATCCTTCTTTCTGATTGGTATGGCATATGGATGTTATTTCTTTAGTGGCTCGTTAATCTACAGTTCTAGTTTTGTTTTATTTTTTCCGGGGATAATGAGAAAACGTTCAGGACTAAAGCCCCGGCCAGGCGACGCTGGTGAAGGTGTGTTTGCATCAGAGTCTGGCTCATAGAGTTATGGATGTATAATGTTTCCTCCAAATGCCATTACAGCATCTATCACTGTTGCTTTAATAAAAAGTTGATCGCTCAGTATTTAAGTTGCTCGTAATTATTCAATCACTCTAATCTCCCTCACATCGACATTGACAGACAGTAACTTTGCATACATCATCAATGTGCAACTCCGTAACCGATTGGGGAGTAGTTACAAAGTTTTTCGAATGAAAATGTCATCCCATTTATGGAATAATGTCGTGATTCCTTTAATGTTCCTGTTCAATTTTTGCTTTTAAAACATTGTTCCCATTTTTGTAGGGTCCCTCTAAATCCACAATATGTTCTTAGTATTTATTTAAATGAAAAAACAAGAGGAAAGCTAAGCGTTTTCTTCGAATGTAAATTATTTAGATGTGGGATTGAGAAACTCTTTATGTTCAGATATTAGGATCTGCTGCTGCTGACAAGATCTTGTGTCTCTCAGTCTAGCTTTAGTGAAGCGGCACCCCAACCATCCGGTTTTTGCATTGATTTCTGTGATGATATTACCCATAATCCTCTGTAAATTAAACGTTGATTCAAATCTCAAATTTGTAGTTAAATTTAAAATAAATGACTTTTCAGCAGGAAGGGCCAGGAAATAAATCAAAGTCTGATATTAACAGCAAAGCAACAGGAAAATAATAAAACAAAAATGTCTTGAGAATTGACGAGATCATTGACAGCTTGTAACTAGGAGAGGAGAAGCAGCTTAGAACTAACAGAGGAGGAAGTCGTGTGTCCCAAAAGCTGCACATTTTTCTGCTGCTTCTCTGCTCCTAACAGAGGACTTATATTAAGGGCAAAGTAGTAGTTCTCGCATCGGGTGCAGCTTTTGAGTTTGCTTTTAGTTTAAGTGTCTCCTGCTCCAGCGATCAGGAGTGGACTTGTTCCTTATTGTTCTCAGTTGTTTCGTTCCTTTTATAGCGTTCTGCTAATGGGTGCATTAAAGTTAGTTTTGATTGTGATACAGAGATAAGGTTTTAATACTTTGCTTTAGTTTAGTTTTACATTAGAGTAGTTTTCCCCTCCAAAGGGAGATTTTGTGTTTTTATTTTTAAATAAAACACTAATCTAGCCACAGGGATTGCAAGCCAGTGACTTCTGTGCCGGTCCCAAGCCCGGATAAATAGAGAGGGTTGCGTTAGGAAGGGCATCCGGCGTAAAATATGCCAAAAATCAAATATGCGAGTCATCAAATCGATAAAGGATGATTCGCTGTGCCGACCCCTAAACTAGGAACAAGCCGAAAGGAAAAGATTTTAAAATAAAATACTAAAAGTGAAAATCTACTTTATTGAGCTTTACGTTATGTTATAATGTCAGTCCCTCATTAAAAACGCACCTGAATCGTGACTTTGAATCATTCATGAATATTTGAGTAATCCTGCGGTAGACATTGTGGGGTGCTAAAACGCTCTGTTTTACAAAGCCCCGGCCCTTTTGCGTAGCTCCGCCTCTGTCCCGCGTCTCCTCCCTCTCCAACTCTGGCAAAGACTCGCGTCTACGGCTGAGGGAGCTACTGTTAGCAACAGCTGGTCTCACTACGTGTTCAGAGTGCTTTTCTCTGTAGTTCTCCGGATTACAAAATGACTTCTACAAGGAGATGTGTGTTTGGATGCCAAGGAGAGAGCCCCCTCTTTACGCTTCCCAAGGATGACATGCTTCGTCAAAAATGGTTAAAAAGCTTATGTATTATTTCATAGCAAAACATAGTTTCATTATGATGCATATTTTTCATTTCCTAGTAAAATGCTGCCATGAAATGGTGTAAATTTACAAGAGGATATTTCCCAAGCAGAAACATCTTGAAAAAGTCTCTGTACTTGCTCTGGTTCCGCCGAAAACTCACTCTCTGGGTTCGACGTAGGATCGTGTGAATAGACTTGTACAATATCCTCCGTTGACATTTTACAAAAACACGATTTTAATGTTTTTACTGTGAAAATGTAGCGGCGCTCTGAAAATTAGAACAAATGGTGACAGCGCACATGGAGTATGACACACTGGAGGGGGTGTGTTGGAAAGAAGGAGGGGCTCTTAAAGAGACAGCTGAATATCAGGACGTTACGCGCAGCCAAGATACCAAGTCAGATTTCTATGAGGTTGTTTATAACAAATACAGCGATTACAATCCAACTGTAGGTAAAATTGTTTCTTGAGTGTGCTATAAAACGACACTATATGCCTGAAAAACATATAATACCCCCCTTTAAATACAGATTTAACGTGACTGCAACTTGTCTACTTTCAATAAGATGATCAATA
The DNA here is from genome assembly GCA_007224835.1 of Danionella cerebrum. Classification (NCBI taxonomy): domain Eukaryota; kingdom Metazoa; phylum Chordata; class Actinopteri; order Cypriniformes; family Danionidae; genus Danionella; species Danionella cerebrum. Next base: position 63,118 of record SRMA01026518.1, on the reverse strand, counting down.
TCAAACAGGACTCATAACATTGTGGTTTAAATAAGAATGAAACCATCTCCCAATTAAACAGTTTAAGTTTCCCCAATTATTTAGACAAAATGGTCACTTTTTTCTTATGAGGTTTTACATATAGATCATTTGAACATATTCAATTTACTGCTTCTCTTTTCACAAAACCTTTTAATTAAAGGTTCTGTAAATGTAATGTTTATTTCGTAGAGAATATGATTAAAAAATCTTGATATTGTTTTTTTTTTTGCAACACTTTTTGTATTTCTTTTTTTCTCATTTGTGTTAAACCTCCCCTTGAAAAAAGTCCCAAAACTCTTACTTAGAATGATGGCCCAGTAGACAAATCATAAGTTAAACTAACCACATATAAAAGGGTCATTTCCCCTACTCTTCTGTGTAATGTGTCTGTGTCTCTTTTCAACACAAAACACATATGCACAATACACTTAAGAACAGACACCTGGCTTCATCAGGCTGCGTTCAAGAGAGGCAGGTGATGACGACACACGACGACGTCACTATGGCAACCAGAGAAAAGAACCCAACACAAAACGTAATCTAACCAAGATTACTATTGAAACCCCTACTGACATGAAGTTAGCGTAAAGGTGCATCAAACCCTCTCCTGTTAATTCACCTCTTTTCATCATTTGTTCATTACCAGTTTATTATGTAATAGTATGTGCAGTGTTACTAACCAGCTACAATATAAATCTCTGAAGCAGGGCGTATCAGACACCTATCAGAAAGTAGGTGAACTTATACATACACATCAGACACCAGTTATGTTTGGGTGATATTCCGTGAAATTTCCTTAACCAGCTTCTCAGAAAACTGCACTCACACAAGACTTAAGTTTTGAGCAATTTCTCAAGGAGGCAAAACACTATCCAGAGATCAAAACAGTGGCAAATGATATAAAAGTTTACACTACTGTGAATACAGTAATCATTTTTGTTTTGATCTTTATAGCCATCTTTAGAATCAGTTCCCATGGTGGTAGCGTCATCCTTTACACCTCATTTATTTAGTTTGATTAAAACGAACTAGAGTTCTTTTTCTCTTTTATTCCGGTTTGTTCGGGCAGGTGAGAAAGCAGCCACCAAACTCTAGATTTAGTCCGCACCAAAAGCGGAATAAAAATGCCAAACGAACTCCAGAGCTGTTCAATTGTGGTGAGAACATGTTTGAAAGTTTGAGTAACCGCTCATAATTCAAAACAAATGAAGCAGACAAAAAAATGCTGTTTGAACGAATACAGACACCGTACATCGTGCGTCTATTTACAAAGTAGCGGTTGCCATGGCGGTCGACGATCAAACAGAGAGTAGTGAGGGGGTGTTCTATAGTTTCTTTTATTTCTTCTCAGTTGTTAAAAACCAACAAAAACACGAAAATCAAAAAGCGAAGTCTAGAAGTGTGAGTGTTCTGAGCAGTAAAGCTGGGGAAAAAAACTTTATAAATGAGGCTAAAATCATTCCTGTTTTAAAGGTTTTGATTTGTTCTTGTGCTGCTTTCTGCTCAGTGGTGTGTTGGTCAATTCTGTCTTTCAGCATCACAAAACAAAAAAATGTTCACTCAAATAAAGAAATAATTTAAACATTTCAACTTTGTACAAGAAAAAATATTTAGAATCCTGTTGTTTTGATGATTTAGAAGAGGAAGTTACATCACAAACAGGAAGTTACATATGTGACAGAAAAATTGTAAGAATTACAAATAATAATATCAACGATGATACTTTTTAATGTTAAGCTAGTTATGTTACATATATGACGTGCTATATAACACAAGAAACTGTGCATTAAGTCTTTGAATTTGAGGGTAATTGTTTAAACAGAATTCTCATTTATCGTTACATAATCCCCTTAAAGTTTTCATTTCAATGTTTTCGGGGTTTTATTGATGATATCTGCTTAATATCACTTATATCTTGAAAGGTGTACAGCAAATTTTCCTGTATGTGTATCTCTTAAAGTCACATTTAAATCAATTAGTAAATGCAAAGGGCATTAACACATTCAGAACGTGCCTTTAAATAAAATTGTTGACTGAACATACTCATGCCACATTTTACCTCTGACCAGAAGTTGTGCAATACAACACAAACATTGAAAAAAAGGAAACCAATATACGATCATTTAAAACTTTTTTGTGAAAAATAAAGCTATAGAGGATTTAGTCTCAAGAGACTGAAATTCAAATTCCAGCCATGCAATATAAAACACCACAGCTGGCAGATCTCTCACGCACACAAACAACTGGAACTCACTAGGCACCATGAGAACCCTGATCCATGTAAGACGGGGTTTTGAATGGGCTGCTTGATCAAACACAAGTTGACATCTCTAAAACACTAATGTGCTGAAGAACGACGCTAACACACCTGAGATTGACATTGAGTTTGACTTTGGAACCAGTCAAAACAGCCATGTCTTATTTTCCCTTTGATGCCTTTGTGTTTTTTGCTGGTTTTATTTCAAACTCATAAAGAAAAGTTCCTCTGCATTTAAATGTACTTACATAGCAATTTTCCCAGATGAATGAACAATCACAACTACAAAATAAATCAAGCGTGCTGCTGTCGAAAGTATGTCCCGTCACCTCAATCTTCAAAAAAAGCATTGAGCGTAACAAACCTAATGGTTTCCAGAAAAATACCCTCAATCCAGACCCCAAAGGCATTTGAGTGTTCAAAACAGGGCTCTGTTCGTTTCAATGACAGTGGAATAAACGCAAGCAAGAAGTTTCAAGAACGAGTAAAAGAGAATGAAATGAACAGCTCTGACCTCGTTTATCCTGCAGGCGACAATCTCATCCTGTGATCTCTCTCCCGCTTTCTTTCTTCAAGAAGTTTTTAACAAACAGCCAGCTTGCATTCTTTCCCGTAAGGTGATAACAGCTCCCCTGAGTCTCCTTTTCTTTCCTCTTCTTTTTTCTTTCACTCAGTCTATTTCTTTCCTCCCTTACTCCTGTTTTCCTTCCTCCCCTTCCATTTACAGTGAAGCTCTTTCTCTCTTTCCACCTTCACACAGGTAAGCCCTTTTCATGTGCCTCTTTGAGGTGGACGGGAAAATCCTGGCTCTGGGAGCAGAATTCCAATCCTGCCAGCCAAAGTTTCTCTGAATCTCTCTCTCTCTCTCTCTCTCTCTCTCTCTCTCTCTCTCTCAGACACACACTCACACATACACACTCACTCACTCACTCACTCAATCTCTCTCTCTCTCACACACACACGCACATACACACCAGGCATACACGCATATGCTTGTTGTGAAGAGCGGATGGACGCTCAGAGGACCTTGAGCCTTCCAAATATGGAGTGGGGAATGTAAACACAGAGGAGGAGCTATATGTGGGTGGAGAGATAGAGCAAAAACAGAAAGACAGAAGGAGAGAAAGAGAGACAGGGATCGGAGCATATAGAAACAAAATGATGAAAGACAGATGAAGAGAAAGGAAAGGACAGATAAGAGGGGTGAACGACAGTACAAAGTTTTAGTCAAATGCCAGTTGAATTCCTTCAGTCTGTTTGTTTTCCACGACTGGCAATAATTACAGACACACAAGAGTGTGCATTTGTGTGTATGTCTATATTTGAGATTGTCGATTGTAAATGGCGAGGACTGTTTGTACTTAAACCATGAGGTATCAGTAAATTACACAGTTGCTCGCGACCAAATCACACAACCAGATGTGCATCAAGCCTCAGTCCTATACGACACACAAGAACAAACATACACATTAAACCGTTGGCATTGACTTTTACAGAAACTCCCAATTTTTACGCCTCGGAACTTGCCAAGCTTGTGTTAGTTCTAAAATTCAAGACCATGGAGAAAAGGTCAGACTTTTAAGGACAAAGTGTACAAAAATCTTTTTCTTCGAGTTAATAACTCACTACCTCATGCCCTGAAGGAGACTTGCTCCTACTGGATTTAACATTATCTTTACTGGAAACTGTGGTCAACTGTGACAAGGGTACACTAACACTCTGAAGAAATACAAAGAGATGTGTATCCATCTAGACTATATCAATCCATAAAAATGATTAAAGAAATCAAATTTTTCCCACAAAAACTATTTATATTGTAGTGAGTCTCTAATATCACAACAATAAAGTCTATTGTTTGAACAAAAACATCTATTAAATAGCCACAATGTTACAGACCCATGATCTATTGTCTGCCCAAAAAAATTCTAAAATTCATTCCTCTGTATAAAGTAATTATTCTTTTTGTCTAAAATGCAACAATAAATAATTAATAAAAGTGATTTAAGTCCCAAATTTGTTCATAAACTATTGCACCATTGTTGCACCATTTTCAAGAATGATACTCCTATTATTGCCCCTCTTGTTGTCTCCCATATCAGCAGCAAACACATTACCTTCCAAAATTGTTCGATTTTTATGGTCCCGCTCACCACTTGAACGACAGGGTAGACTTAGTGCTGTTAATGTCATAAAAATGGTTCCAGAACCCACCAAATATGCGGTCAGTCATGTCAGGACATAAAATCAGCATTCCTGCTTTTCATTAAACCATTAATTGAAAATCATATACTTGAAATGACAATCTTAGAGAGGAGCTGGAAAAAGATGGATGTAACTGATTTGCATCCTACAATGGTTTGCTCATTTTGGCAGTTAAAAAACTGTTGGAAATTGTCTTCTCTTTGTTTTAAATTGACCACATACAAAAGTTGAACTGATGAAACAGTAAAAAATACATAAATACTTTTCAAATATTAGGTGACACAGTGAGTTTTCGTGCTCATTTTTAAATTTGTCTATGGTTATGCAATAGGTAATCTATATGCATAAAGGTCAGGGAGTGAGGCAGTGTATTTTAGAGTGTCGTTAAGTACTCAAGAAAGACATCATTTACCTAGGGGAACGGACAGAATAAAAGGAACAGAACCTAACATGCTGCAAACCATTGTAAGCACATTTACATACAATGTAGGAAAACTCCACAGAGATAGGAACTCTGCCGATGTCTCTCGTAGACACATCTGGACCAACAGCCTTTCCACTCTTCATTCTCCTCAGAGCCTTCCTCACCTCATCCTTTCTAATCTTTTCAACTTCCTGCTCTACATTATTCACCTCTTCCCCCCTTCTTTCCCTCCGATTTTCTTCATTCATCAACTCCTCAAAATACTCCTTCCATCTTCTCAGCACACTCTCCTCACTTGTTAGCACCTTATTAACTATGTGATAAGTGATTTAGCTTGAGCAACCTTAATTAGCATAGAATCATTGTGCCACACTGATCACAAGCCATCAATGTCTAAAACAAATGTTTACTGCTGAAAAACATCCAATTAATTGTGTGAATACAATAAAGAATCTTTTTATTACAAGGATTAAATCTCTTAAAGGGGGCAGGGATTGAATTTTTTTTATTTGTATTGTTCGTGGAGGTCAATTAACCTATTTTATCTAACTAAACACCACTATCATTTTGTAAAAATTTACATAAGTTGAAGCAGTTTCCTGTTGGGTTTTCAGATGGTCGGAGAGGGTTGTAACCTAATCATTAGAAGAAGAGAAGCTCTACTCTTTGATTGGTCAGAAGTTTTCAGTGTTTCTCGGTTCAGGACAATTTTCTCCTCAAACTGATTTTAGTGGTCATTCCTGGTGCAGGATTTTACATAAAAACAACCCATTTCAATATTTCTGAAGAATAAAGTTTTCTACACAACATTATGTGCATAGCTTTGTGAAATGAGTTCAAAGAAGTTCACAGAAGTTGATGCAGTCTCACTTGCTCTGGTTCTGTTACAGCGACAGCGTTAACATTTGCAGTAATTACAATGCCTCAAGGGAAACAAAGTTGCCGCTGTTTCTATGGCAACGATGGTCAGGAGGTTTCAGGTCAATCCAGATTAAATTAAGAAGTTAACTTATATTTTCAGAGATTAAGCTTTTCTTCCACCCACAACTGTTCTGCATGGTTCCACATGTTGAAACTAATTTCCACAAATAAAGTCAGGCTTAACGAGCGCATCAGAGGGAAAGCATGTTTCCTGGAGCAGACCAGAACTTGACAAATGTTCTAAAATAACAGGCATTACTGGTCAGAGAAAGCAGTTATTTGTATCCTGAAACAAACACTGCTTTCATCTGCATTCATGCTTTTGTTAAAAAAATAACCATCCCAACCCCATGGGTTCTCCATTTCTGTCCAGCGGGAGGCCTGTGAAGTGCTATCAAAACAAACCCTGAGTTCTGAGCCGACACGGAGTCACATTTAGGAAGCTTACACTGGCAGCAACCAATCCTAACCACCAGCTGAGATGCAGCAACATCAAGATTTCAAAATACTACAACTTTGATTCACTAGAGCTCACAAAAGGTTGTTATTGTTTACATTATATCAAAGGATTTATATTTGAGTGTATCTCTACAGGGCATTCTGTATTCACAAATCAATACTTGTGATCAATTATGAGGGACACCCGATGATATGCTGTAAACATAATTTCCCATGTCATTGATGGAGAATAGAAAGAAGTAGTTGGCTAAAGTTTGAAACTTTGATGTTGGCTTATGTTAATTGTGCTGTTTAAAGCATTTATAATAAATATTTGGGCCCTCTAATATTTTTAATACCATATATATGAGTTTACCCTCATCCTCCCTCTGTCATGCTTTCACCACCCTCCTTGGGACTTGTGGTTAGGGAATCATGGGTAACGTAGTGCGTAATGGCCAAATTGCTTGACATTGCCCAACTCTAACGACCATTTCATTCTAATCGTAAGAAAATACACTTTCTCTGATTGATTCTTAGATTTTTTTTTTCATCTGCATAGAGATGAGCTGTGGTAGTGATAAATCTGATTGGTCAGTGGGTGGAGGTAAGAACTATGGACATTGCAACGAACATTAAGCCGTTTTCAGCTCACAAAAAAGGAATACAGACTACACAAACATGCATGAAAGATTCTGAATAAAACTTGGCGCATGTTTTTGATGAGGGAACGACGCTAAAAGATGCTAGTAATGTCAGAAAAGTAGATTTTGCATAATATGGCACCTTTTTAAAGTATTTTATAATCAAAATGGATTGGATGTCAAGAGTGATACCACTTTCATACCAATATAAGTAATATAAGCCAACCCCCATGTCTCAAGTTCAGAAAATTTGGTTGTTAGAGTAAACGGTTTGGTTTTATTTACCGGCAATTTATTTATTAAAATGGGGAAGTCGTGGCCTAGTGGATAAGGTGATTGATTTTCCTCAGGCGTTGCAGCTATGGCTGTGTTCAGCTAGGGTGTGTGTTCATGGTGCGTTTTTTTCCTGCCCAGGGATCACCTGCCCAGGGTGTGTGTTCCCAATGTGTTTTTTCAGAGAGCACAAATTCCTTGTTTGGGTTTCTTTCACTTTCATAATGATAACCATAAAAAAACTCTCTAAGGTGTTTCATTTTGAAGATTTTTGTTGTTTTTAACAATTTATTTCCAATGGCCATGATGTCAATGGTAAATATTCAACCTCTTCTAGAGCCTGGGATTCAAATACTTTTACACAGTAGTAGGTATGTGTTTCCCAAACCAGGTTTGTTTGAGAGACTGGTATCACGAAGGAAATTTTTTTGGAATGATAAGAGAAACCCAAACAAAAGCCTAGGCTTACTGAAGCTCAATGCTTTATTTCCCTACCTCCCTTTAAAGCTTTGCTAGATTAGTTCAGTAATGCACCAGCCACCATTGCTTTCAATACACATCCAAAACTCTGACTGTATCTAAATGTACATCAGATTTCATCAGTTCAAACCACAGAAGAAATGCAGAGTGCAACAGACCCTCCATGGAAGGTATGACCTCACCAGACCTGATTGCATCACTAAGCATTACTCTTTGTACTGTTTTTATTCTTCTGGGGCTGGCACTAATAAAATGCTTTTTTTTTCATTTACGGTAATTATTTTAGCAATAGGATTCTGAGGTCTGAAAGTTGTATTAGGTTACCAAATCAACAACATTTTGGTTTCTGAGATCATGAAGACTAGTTAAGTGACTGCAAACAGGCTTCCTTTTGAAACATGCCTCCACAACATCTGGAAGCAAACAAGTATGATGTTAAAACAACACCCGAGGACAAGGACAGACAAGCAGCATGATGTAAGAGAGGAGCGAAGAATGATTCAGTGAGACGAGGATTCATGACTGAAGTTATAAGAACGAGAATCAAAGAATTTCCCTCGTGGTTCCCTCAGGTTTGAATGACTTAAAGACTAACACAATTATTTAAACAAATAAATGAAAAATGAATAAATAAAAAAATCGATATCTTTCAAATACAATGTTTTGCAGATTTTCAAGTACACTGTTACATTAAATAAATGTTCATTACGGATAAAGGTTGTGATTAATTATTTCCATATCATTTGAATATACAGCCCATTTATTTCAATTATTTGCTTTAAAAGGTGACATTTTGTATGTTATTTTAGAACAAAGTAAAAAATTTTCAAGACAAAATTAAATATTTCATATTGCCAATAAAAATGCATGGTATATTGTGTCCTATATTAGGCTTTGTTTGCTCTAATTCCAGCATTACGAAGGCAAGGCATGGAAAAGATCAGGGGCAATCTTAGAGGAGCAGGTGTTTAACTTGACAAAACATTTTTACACAAAAAAAGACAATGAAATAGTCTTATATTTTGAAATAGAAACATTTGGGTCAGTTGGAAACTATGGTTTTGTGCATGCATTTGCATGTTACACAGTTGACACAGCCATATGTGCTTACCGTATATGCTTAATGCTGGACTGAGGCAAAATTAAAAACTTCTCGGAATTCTATCCTCAGAGAAGGAAGACTGCAGTATGGTCAGGGCAGATCCGAACTAAACTGGCTGCTCTGCCAGATATGAATGGTTGCCATGCCATTCACAAACTGACATAGCTGCAATGGCAGATGCGAACTGACCAGGATGCCATACCATCAACATTGGGCGAGAGGCAGGGGTACACCCTGGACAGGTCGCCAGTCCATCGCAGGGCAACATTCACTCACACATTCACACCCTAAGGGGAATTTAGATTATTCAATTAACCTAATCGCATGTTTTTGGGATTGTGGGGGAAACCGGAGTACCTGGAGGAAACCCACGCAAGCACAGGGAGAACATGCAAACTCCTTCCAGGAAGGTCACCGGTGAGCCTCGAACTGATAACCTTCTAACTGGAAGGCCCCAGTGCTACCCACTGCGCCACCATGCCGCTCTTTTTGATTAAATCCATTAATGTAAATGAATACACAACAGCAAATTAGTTTGCAATGCTTATATCTTCATTTGTGCTTTAGTTTTGCTATATGCAAAGTGGGTAACACTGTGGCCTTCCAGTTAGAAGGTTGCCGGTTCAAGGCTTGCCTGTGACCTACCAGGAAGGAGTTTGCATGTTCTCCCCATGCTTCTCTGGGAACATTTATATTTCCAGCTGAATGATGAGAGCACATCGTTTCACAAATTCTTTAAACACCTGCTTCAATATTCGATTCAAAGTCTTTCATCCAATTTCATCCAAGCCTCTCAAAACAAAAGATTTTTATAGTCACCTGCTCTTAGAAGACTATCAGCGGTGTCCCACTGGGCTTGTGGAGAACCCTGAGGCTCGTTCTCTGTCAAAACCGTTGGACGGCTCCTCCACCGCTCACAATCTGTACAATTACAATGTGTTCATTGACAAATGTGACAAAATATGCTGGCTAAACAAGACTAACGTTACTCCCTTGGGACTGTTGTAGACTGATTTTGAGGGAATTATGTGAAAGATTTTCATAATGGTTGGTAGGTATCAGCATACTAATACATTTTTAATGATCGTTAGTGTTTAAATTATGTAGTATAACAAGTCCATTCACAGGTTTAAAAAGCCTCTTCCATGTCAGAGAAATGTGAGAATACCTGAAGATAGGAATGGCTCTCCCTCTGCAATGTGTGAAAAGAGCACCTCCACCACAGCATCTTGTGGGAAACTTGGGTCTTGAAAAGAGAAAATGAGGAATGAACAGAGTGGAAAAAATGACTATAAAGCAATGTGGGAACATCAACAGCACCCGCACCATGACAGCCGATGTACTGGTGACCTACCTCAGCCATGTGACTTTTTGCTTCGGTCGATCCAGTTTTGTTGACTGTGTAACAATTATTACTACATGAGGACAAAATGACAGAGGTCTCTGAGTAAAGAGTGCTGCTGTCTGTCTCTCAGATCTCTGTGGGCCTTTCTTGTATGTCATTATTTACTAGAAACACTTTAGACATGCTCACATGTTCAGTCACGCAGCCAACACACGTTAAAAACAATGAAGAATGTCTGTCACATATTCACAGTCATTTGGACATAAAATCAAGAGCTGCTATTGCTCTATTTACAAATACTTTCAGAGTAGACTTTTCTTACTGACAGTATTAATCTTGTTTTATTTTATTATCTCCTCCTTCCAATTTTAAATGAGGAAGATCTAGAAAAAAAAGATTCTGAACCAAATACTGTAGTAAAATATTTTATATCAACTGTGTAAAAGTTAACAGCAGTTTAAGAACAATTATATGCCAAACATGAAACATGAACAGTCAGTAAACAGTAAAAGTAACTAAAAAGGCTGTAATGTTTCATACCTGCTCCTTACGATCCGTGCTATGGTAGGATCGTCAAGCAGAGATGGGCGATGACGTCAGCGTGCACCGCCGGGTGTACAAATATGGTGATAAGATTTTCCTATATAATACTACCATCTAGTGGTCATTTGAGGTTATTGTGGTCAAGAGCACACGTCATACTTCAGTCCCGCCCTTATTCCGGCGCTTGTCTTACTTTGAGAGGCTCGAGGTTCTTCTTCCAATGCGCATAACATGTGTGTAGGAAATGCGTTAAAACTGCTAAATCTTTACAATAAATAGCCGCATTTGCTGTGTTCTCTATCAAACGGTCTCCGGTGTTTATTATCAATTGAGAAGGTATATTTTTACCATAACAGGAGCTAGGCCGAAGCCGCGGCCTCTCTTACGCCTCTCCTACGGCCGTGGTGCCCTCCGCTCCGCGGTGCTCTGCATTCGCCGTATCAGACGCACTAACTTTTCCCCCTCAGTTTTGGGGAAGAAAAAGTGCGTCTTATACGACGAAAAATACGGTAAGTACCTTTGTTGGCAAGATCAAGATCCTTCTTCTGCAGGGACAGCGTTCCTCCAAACAGAGTGGCAGTGTGCAACTGAATACGAAACACTGTTTCATGAGTCCTCATGGAGAGGTTGTTATTATAACATACAATCTGCAGAGAAAGAGAGAGATATGAATATGATGATGATGTTAATGATGATAGAGAGAGACTGAGTGAGAGAGAGAGCTATCTCACCATGATATCCCCTTTCAGCATCTGTGGAGGATCCAGAACAAAACAAACTATTTCAGCCTGATCCACAGCAACCTGACTGGGAGTTACACACATATTATAAAGTTTATTGGCATTCACACATCTGGCTTTTACAGACTGCTCTTTATTTTATGTGTTTATTAAGAGTATCTGGTGTCTTACTGGAGTCCAGATGTGTATACTGCATGTGTGCCTTGATATACTCTGATGAACAGCTGATGCACTGAAAATATAACAATCCGCATAAAAAATAAATTATTTTCTTTGGTCTTCATGTTTAAATTGCTGTTAAATGTTACCGACTTTGAAAGTAGGTTTCAAGCAGTATTTAACAGGTGTGAGGAACATCCATTTTGATTTTTAACAGTGAAAGTGCTTTGTTTATAGTCTTTAATAAAAAGAGTTGCCAGAACCACCACCTCCAGAAAAAAATCTAGCCGTGTTACCAAGACGCTGGTCAATTTATCAGCTTTTCTAGAAACTTCTTCCTTCTGCTCCAAAAATCACCCTCAGGCTTGTACAACCCTCACCCTCTCCCATTCAGCCAAAAACTTCTTAACATGAAGGCTGTTGACATGGGGTTTGCTCGTTTTTACATCTGAATTTAATTTACTCCAGCATTCAAGAGACATACGAGAGACAGCCACAATGGAGACTTTTAGGAACGTCTGTGTGTCTTGGTAGTGTTTTTTTTTTTTTTTTTTTCAAATGGTTGGCCCCAAAACCTAAAAATAAATCGTTGCATTGGCTGTCGAAATCCAGAAGGTTTACAGATCAGCCATGGTAAAGGAAGAGCGGAGTTAAAATAAAAAGCTTCCGATTTACCAGTCTATATTCCTACTCTCATGAAGAAATTAGGTATGGATCACGACTGACGGTAAAAAGTCAGAAATGGTAAAAGAATCTCAAAATTGATCGACCGAAATTTGTTTCCTCTACAGGAAACAGACAAGGTCTGGTGTTTTTGCCAGCTTTCTTTGGCCAAGACCCACAAGTTTGGCAATCTGCCCATTGTGCCAAACAATATTGACAAGGTACAGTAACGCTTCAAAAGAAGTAGTATGACTGAAATTACTTCTAAAAGAAATTTGCAGTCAGACCAGACTGACAACGACGTGCTCCATCAACACCAACTAACTGTCCTAACCCAAATCTTGGACATCACCTCAGTGTATGCTGTGAACTTTGCCAAATGTTTAGCTGTTCTTTATAATCGCTCATTGTCAGTACATACAATAGATATGTTTCTCTTGATCGTACAGCAGCACTTTGTTTCCCATTGGAAATCAACTTTTCATTGAAATCTGGTTAAGGTGAACCAATCAGAATGTGACTTCAAGCTTCTCAAAGTGTTTGCAGAAAACGGTGTGTTACAATGTGTGAAAGGCATCTGACGTTTAGTTAGCGGCCCGTAAAAATAACACCTAGATTCCTTCTGGTTTCCATCAACCTAGGCCTAAAGCATGCCTAAAAGGCCTTCAGGGAGGATTCTCTTATATTCTTAAGTTCCCTTTTGTTTGTATGTTATTTTATAAAATTTCGACACAGGGTGTTTTAAGCATGTCCTACCAAGAAGAGGCCCATGTACATACCGAAGAGACTATGGGGGCTTTCACACCTGACTATTTTAGTTAGATTAATTGGAACTAGAGTTTGTTTTCCACTTTAGTTTTGTTCATTTGGGCAGGTGAGAAAGCACCAACGAAACCAAGAGCTGGAGCTGTTTGTGGTGAGAACAAACTCTTCAAACTCTTATCCAAACTCAAAACAAATGAATATGACATGTTTTTTGAATGAATATAGCCACTGTTCTCACTTTTATGGGTTGGCATGTGTCTGTTTACAAAGCAGCATTTATCATGGCAGCCCACTGTTAAACTTGGAGTAGTTCGTAATCTAAGCATCACTCACATCGTGCATCAAAAACAATTAATACATATAATATAGTAAAAGGTGCCAAACGTTAAAATCAAGCAGAAAAGTTCCAGTCTCCAGGCAAGAAAACACGTACATATGTGAACAATATGTGACCTGTATGATGTTACAATGCTATATCTTCGACTAGAACGGATCAGAACTATCAGTGTGGTGTGAATGACGACAAAATCTGCAGACAATTGTTACAATGTGTCAGTTATTAGTTTCTGATGAGGTGAGGTAGTACCCACCCCCCTTAAGTTCCTTTCTTTTTCTACTTTTAAGTACCGGTAGTTTTAAAACCAGTACTTTTATACTTTCACAACTGAGTTGAAGCATTTATTTCTTAAGAAGCCTTTTTAAACCATGGTATCTGTAAGTCTGCTCAAGTAATGAATGTGAATACTTTTAACACCACTGCACTGAACTAATATCATTTATTCAGGCACAATTCAGACACAAGAGAATATACACAAAAAAACGTTTTAAAAAAATGGTTCACCTAGAGGTAGCTCAACATTGTGTGGAAGGATTAACAAAAAAGTTACAGCATTTAAACAAAAACATGTTTTTAAGATAAGGTGTTTTCACTCACCAGTTGGGTTAAAGAGAGGAATGCCATGGAGCTTAACATGTTGGATGAAGAGCGGGGAAGAATTTAAATGGATCTGATGGGTGAGCAGCCTGCCAAAGACCTGCACATACCTGAACCATCCACAAACAAAACCCTTCTATCAATCATTCATGATAAAGCATATTCTGAATAGTTTTAAAAAATAACTTCCAGAAGTCTGGAATCTCAGCACTTGGATTGAGAGTGTTGATGATTGTGAATAGGAACGGTGATATTTCTCCACAACTTACATCTGCTCAATCCCAGAAAACAAAAGGATTCCAAAAGCCTCTTACATGCGATGTTCCCGCAACAGATCAGAGCGCCATATTTATGTTGCTGTTGCGTTTCAATGAATCATGCTCTGACTGTCTTAATTCAGTCAACAGGAGCATCGTGGAAGGAAAAAGACCTTTACCAAATAAAATCTTGGACACTTTTGGATGTGCGTGAGGGGTGACGGGTGGTGGCTTTCATGGAGATGTCAAAGACACAGCTATGAAAGAAGACCTTCCACAGAAAAAGGAAATGGGAATAATGTAAGGACATCCAGACTGCACAGGAACGGGGCATTTCCTGTCATGGGCTACCCTGAAGCACCGTCATCTTGCTTGTGACTGTGCAGCGTGACCAGCAGCCCAGAACAATCCAAGGGGAAACCACAGAAAAAGATTAAATTACACTGTCAACCCAAAATATTCACAGGACCCGAATCTAGGACTGTACAAAACCGGTACGCACAAGTTATATTTGTGTTTAAAAAAACTCAAATTTTCTTAATAATAAAGGTTTGTTAACTCAAAAAGGTTTTGAGGACGTTGACCTTATGAAGATCAATTAGCCTCAAGCCCTTTTCTTGAATGAAGAAAAAAATCACTATGGCTTTTGGGAATATATAAAACATTTACTGAGTCTCTATCACATTGAGGGAGACCAAAAGCCTTTGCAAACTGATCCGAATCAAGATTCACAAATCTTCGGATGGGTCCTCAGTAGGGTGCTCTTTGTCTGGGTCGAGAAATTATTGGTGCAATGATGCTCCCTGCCTGAAGATGGTCTTTGTGGTTCAACAGAATCAGAGAACACATCAAAAAAATCATGGATGTTGAGGTTTATTCTTTTGGTGGCAGATCACATGGAAAATTTTGAGAAAAAAAGAGGATTTGTGGCACAATTTTTCTTTACTGTTTCCTCAGTGAAGTCACTATAAAAATGTAGGATGAGTGCCACTGAGTGGCTCTTTTTCCTCCTACTCATGTCAACGAAAAGAGACAGCTTTCATTGGTCATTCTCCTTACGAAAAAATGGATCTGTAATGAAAGACCGAAATTATTTTTCGTTTGTGTGAGTTCCACTTTGCGCCCATGATTTTCATTCAAGAAAACGAAGCATGAAACTTTAAACAAAAATTCAGATCGGTGTGTTAAAGCCTTGAGTCACAATCCCATGTTTAGAGAACACAAGAGAACAGTACAGAACAAGAACTTTCTCTTATCAGGTAGGGATATGAGCATGTCAATAGTAGGAACTGGAGCCACCAGAACAGAATTTGCAGTATCGCTGGAGAGCTGAGAAGTGCAGGTTGGCTAAATTGTTGCAGGTTAGCTTGAGCAGCCCTGGAGCAGTAGATGGAATATCACTGGAGGGGATTGTGGGGGTAAAGAGATCATCAGACTGAACTGTAGATCAGACAATGTGCTCACGGGGAGAAGAAAAAATGAAGGTCACTAGGGGGATTGTGATTGGTTGTTGAATTAATTGTGGGCAGTGATTTCAGCTGTGATTGGTGATCAGTCTTGTGTCACCGCAGTATGGTATTTGTTACCAATACAACTACCTTCTTTCATGTTCAGGAAGGGAAAATGAAATTCATCAGAAGTTTCCAAAGTTTAGGTCCATGTCCCTAAATGTCCATCTGCCTAAGTTAATTTTCTGTAGTCATGGGGGAACCAGACAGACAGAATCTTTTGGGTACAGTGTATGATATGAAAAACTCATGTAAGCTCAACATTAAAATCTTACATTCAAACTGGCAAACAGTATCTGAAGGTGTAGGGAGTAGTTTTAACAATCAATGCAAGTTTTCACTGTAGCAACTGCACTACAGTCTACAATTTGTCAAGAAATGAAGCATTGCGGGGGCATCTGTGTTATCTAAGGTCTCAGTGGATCGCTAGTGCTGGCCATAGCATTGAGATTGTGATAGATGGGATTGAGTGCTGTATGGGAAACTGAGGATTATATGGGAGAAAAAGAGCTTTTCCACTTGACCAGTGTTTGATTTTTCAACTTTTAATTAAGGTGCAAGAAGAATCTTACCTTTTCTGAGACGGAGTCATGAGATTTAGCATCTGATCACAGCAGAACCTCTTCATGGAATAGAGATCTAATGCATGCTCCTCACTAAACGATGGACAAACAAGTCAAGAAACATGTCAAACGTATAAAATTAAAACCCAGAAACTAACATACTTCCCACAGATGCAGAAAAGATATTTGTTATAAAGAGGCAGGGAAGAGGTTCTAGCAAATTCCATAACCGATAAAGTGCTTAGAGAGGAAAGATTTTCAGCATGTAAGTGCTCTTGAAAATGTAGAATTTTACTCGATTGATTGAGTACATTTTTTTTAACTGGGTATCCATCCTGGAACAGTATATAAGAATTAGCTGCCTCCTTGAGATGCAACCACTAAAGCTAATGAAAGCGACATTAGTACCATGGGAATTTACATATATATATATGTCCTGTTTAATTCTCATGTCGAAATCCATACACATTGAATTTTACATCATCATCTGCTCTTTTTCTAGAGTACGACTACCGCTATAACACGCGAGGGTCGGTGCAGTCATTGTGTCCAAGCAGCAAGTGATGAACATTGATTAATAAATACAGACTGCAGTGACTGACTGTGTGAAGATTAAGGGGAACACATTTATTAGATATACTGGTCTTGGTAACATTTACTGGATTAATCAAACGCTTCATGAAAGTTACATTTCAAAAATGTTCAAGAATCACAAAATTGTTGGAAAAAAAAATAAGGGATTACAAAGCTATTGAAGATTTCCCTCCCAAGAGTTTAAAAATGTGTTTTTCTTTATATAACTTTAACTTTTAATGATGTCTACTCTTAATTTTGTCAAGCTGATAACATAACTGCTGACCAGTTTACCTCACCAGTCGAGATTTTAGGGAAAGTGGAAATATTTTCAATTTAATCACTATTTTGCGATTCCTAGTAACAAATCTAAAATTGGCTACATACGATTTTTAAAAATCTGATCTGGTTTTGGACCACATTGAAGTTAAGAGCCCCTGTAGTTTTCACAGTAGTTTCTTTTTACAGTTGTAATCAAAGAGAAATCATGTGAATTGGACGAATCAGAAAAGGTCGATATGAACTTAGCACTTGTCTCAGAGAGAAATAGTTGTGTTCAATCTGCAGCATTGTCTAGAAAATAAC
The DNA here is from genome assembly GCA_007224835.1 of Danionella cerebrum. Taxonomy (NCBI): domain Eukaryota; kingdom Metazoa; phylum Chordata; class Actinopteri; order Cypriniformes; family Danionidae; genus Danionella; species Danionella cerebrum. The sequence goes on along the minus strand of SRMA01026518.1, from coordinate 45,721 downwards.
CTGGTTGCTTTAGTTTTACTTGTCAACAATGGGAATGAGTCATAGAAGTCTACCTGGATGAAAGACTAAATAGATGCATGTAAGAGGATATGACCACACCCAGCCTGTCTTTGCTGCCCTGTGAGAGACACAGGAAGAAGTTAACCAACTGTGACATTCCTGCAAATGGTGTTAGTCAGAGGCTTAAAAACCAATAATGGACTCTTAACCTTCGAGCAAACAGTAAATAATGTGAAATCTCACTCTGCAGTGCAGCAACAGCACGTTCTCCTGATGTGCACTGAGCCAGTTCTCCATGGTTTTACACAAGGAGCACAGCAGATGCAGCGATGGAGCGTGAAACTCCGGCCAGCCCAGATCCAAAACCTTAGAAGCAGAAACAGGGCAAGCAGTCATGAAAAACAAATTCTTTCACGAAATAAACATATAAAAGCTTTTTTGTTTGTTTTGTTTTTCCTTCAATACAACCTACAGATCCTTGTGGAAGCAAATTCATTATAAAGAAAATATACAACTGACAAAATGTTCTGAATTTTAACAAAAGGTTAGATATTGATTGAATTATTTAGAAAGTGTTCAGCCTGAGGAAGAAAACAGAGAGAATGAATGAAGTTTAATGAGACAAAACTTTTTGTGACTTTTTTTTGTTATTATTGCACCTTATTTTAACATCATAAAAGGCTAAAAGGTTGTTGTGGAGTGATTTACATCAATATTATGTTGAAATTTATTCCAGGAATCCCTTATAAATAAAACATTATTAAAATAAAGTAAGTACAAATCATACCATATTACCATAGTAGCTACAATACTAAGAAATGTGTCTTTTTAGAAGATGAATCATAAGATTATTTCAGTACATTATTATTATTAAATTGGTAGATTTGTACCAGTAATTAACCCTCAGAATTCTCTGCATACATCCACCAGCTGTTTTGAAATAAGTAGGAATAACGAAATCCAGCTATTGTGTGATTTTGATTGAAAATATGTGAGGGATTAAAAAAGGTTATTAATTTTTTCTTTCAGTTTCAATTTAGAAACCCCATATCAGCGCCATCTAGTGGTGAAAAAAGATAACCCTTGGAAGTACAAGACCTGTGACATGGCTGTGTTTTACAAAGTTCTGCCAGAAAAAAAAAATCACAATGGCACAAAAATTACTTGGAGCAGTGTATAATGTTTATGAGATGTTTTTTTGTTTTGTTTTTTATTCAAGTTTTTTTTCTTTGCTTTTGGGGGGATTTGTGCTTAATCTGAAAACTTTTTTTGTTATAAAATTTATTTACAGTCTGTTCTCAAATTTAAAAAGAATTTGCAGTGAGAAAACGACAAAATTTAATACAGTATTTCATTACTGTAATGTAATGAAAAAAATATTTGTAGGATTGGAAGCTGAGGCTGTATTGGATAAAAATGATATCAAGCATTGCCACAAAAAAACTGTTTTAAAGATGGTTGAGTATGTTGCTAGTTTGAGCAATGGAAGCTCGAGGATTAACAATATGACTTTTCTTCAAACAGACTCTACCTGTTTTTAGCAAACTTTTTAGAGTAAAAAAGTTTTACAATTTTGCAGATATTTTCTCCATTGTTAAGGCCACTCCACTAGATATGAAATGAAACCAACCAGGTCTAAATGGAGCATACAGGTCCTTCTAAAAAATAGCTCATTGTGATAAGGTTAATTATTTTCTGTAATGTAATGAGAAACATTAGACCCGGGGTCACCAACACGCCACCTGCTCTAAAAATAGCTCAAATAGCACCACTTTCCAGTGAGCTGAATTTAATATCACTGCTATTCTTGTTTACTTTATCTGACACTTGCAGGTAAGCTTGAAGTAATAAAATATAAATAAAAAAATTATATATATATATATAAACTATGACCTGGTAGAGTTGAACGGTCAGTATGATGCGCTAAGATGAAACAAACAAGCAGCGCAGCGAAAATGAGATGAGTGACCAATAAAAATATCATTTAATTTTCATTTAAAAAAACTAATTTTTAAGACAAAATTTAAATAAAAATATTTGCATATAAATATTTATCTGTTTACAACCCTGTTAATTCATTGTTGATATTCATTGTGAGAAATAATTAACAAAATATTTGTCTTTGCAGAGATGAATATCCTTAATTATTAATAAATTCAGAAGAGCGTATCACAGTGGTAGCCCTTTGCTTTCAGTATCCAGGAAGTAGCTCTCGGTTTCAAAAAGGTTGCTAATCCCTGCATTAGACTTTCATATATTTCAGATTCATTTACACACAATTGAAGTAGTTAATGCCTTTAATTGTTTTTAATTGATGATTTTGGCATGCAACTCATGAAAACCATCTAAATAAATAGCATGTCATCCAAGTGTTAAGTGTTTTTAATACAAAAAAAAATCAACCCTCAAATAATTCTGTTCAGTTGTCACTCAATACTTGGTCGGGATCCTTTTGCAGAAATGACTGCTTCAGTGCGGCGTGGTATGGAGCCAATAGGCCCGTGGCATTGCTGAGGTGTAATGGAGGCCAAGGATGCAAGGATAGCGGCCTTATGCTCCTCCAGAGTGTTGGGTCTTTTGTCTCTCAACTTTCTCTTCATAATATCCCACAAATTCTCTATGGGGTTCAGCTCAGGAGAGTTGGCTGGCAAATTGAGCAGTGATACCATGGTCAGTAAACCATTTACCAGTGGTTTTGGCACCGTGAGCAGGTACCAGGTCGTGCTGAAAATGAAATCTTCATCTCCATAAAGCTTCTGCTGCTATTTCTGGTTCAAAAGTGGCTTGATCTGGAGAATGTGGCACCTGTACCCCATTTCCTGCACACCCCTGTACACGGTGGCTCTGGATGTTTCTACTCCAGACTCATTCACATCTTCCACAGGTCCCTCAATGTCTGGAATCGCTCCTTCTCCACAATCTTCCTCAGGGTCCGGTCACCTCTCGTCATTGTGCAGTGTTTTCTGTCACACATTTTCCTTACCACAGACTTCACACTAAAGCGTCTTGATACAGCACTCTGGAAACAGCCGATTCGTTCAGAAATTTCTTTCTGTATCTTACCTCCTGCTTGAGGGGGTCAGTGATGTTCTTCTGGACAGCAGTCTTAAGAGGTGATTAGTTGATTCAGATGATTCGGTTAATCACTCGTTTAGAGAACCTTTTCATGATATGATGATTTTCTGACACCATCGCCCATCTCGTCGATATTACCATAGCGCGTAGGACTCCGTGAAGGATTTTTATATAATTTTTATATTTAATCAAATGTACCCAGTTTCAAATCAAACAAGGCTTTCTAAATTTTTCCTACTTAAACTTTACCCTGTGGGTCATCCTGTTGACCTCATCACTGCGCTCAGATAAGTTGATGACCTGTAAAACAGACAAAATAGAGCAGTTTCTAATGAGCCTGAAAGTAACAATCTGACACTGTTTGTTCCTTTCTGCTCACCATGTATCGATCCGCGTGTTTGCCCTGGAGCATTTGCGTGATCCTGCGCACGTTTTGATCCAATGACTGATCTGTACAAGACTGGTGGAAGGAGACTCCAATGATGTTCTCCGTGATGTAAATTAGATCAAACTCAGATCCCTCTGCCATAACAGCTATATGCTCCCTCATCTGTGGAGGTCTGCAATATGAAAAATATTTAAAAAAAAAAGTTTCAGGTAATTTAAGGACTGTTTAACCAGAAATTTCATAGTGACAATTAAACATGTTAAACTGGAATCCATAATTTTTTTCTAAAGCCCTTTTCCTCATTAAAGTCCCTGGTGTGTGCTGGTGCATATTTGGGTGAATGGAAGACTGATTGCAGACCTCACAGAACTATTCACACCCACATTCTCTCCTGTGGGGAATTTAATCACCAATCATCCTGACATCAATCATTATTGACAATTTCAGCAATCCTTCTAAAACATAGGGACAGACAGCTACAGCTGCAGAGTCAAAAGAAGAAACACCTTGCAGTTTGTCTAATGTATAAAACATTACACATAATTCACATGTAATTTATTAAAAACATTTTTTATTTAAAAAAATGAAGTTTGGAGATAAAAAGATGCAGGAATTTGTACAGCACATGCAAAAATACCCCTTTAAAGGTTTATGCAAAATACCTGACTTCCTGTCGATTTTGGAAACTATTCACGATTTCCATAGGTCTTGATCTTTTACATACATATTCCAAATATGTACTTCAAACACAGTCTGAAAAAGCTACAAAAGTTGCTTTTGGCCACTAGTTGCTGCTATGACTAAGGACAACCCTGTTCCTTGTCAGTCAATGCTGCAGACCAAGAAGTAGGCAAACAGGCCATAGCCTTGAACAGTTTTGTTGCAACCTTCATGAAACACACCCAATTCTATTAATTAAGCTCTCTTTGGTTTGTTTACATCTGCCAGTATTTGTACTGAAACAGGCCTGGAACAAAAACCTGGAGGGACACCGGCCCTCCAGGAATAACTTTGCCCACCCCTGTTGTAGACAAATGTCCAATGCCTCGACCTATAGGAACAATTGACCTTGGGAGGACGGACCGAATATATTTGACAGCATAGGTGACTAGCAATCAGCCGGGTATAAGAGCCGGGCGCAGCCTAAGCTCTTTCTACTTTTTTATACCATACCACCATTCCTCTGATCCTTCAGCCAGAGCCTGTTCATTGTTTTCATAAAGTATGCGCTCTCCGTCATGGTCCAAACCTCCTGAGTTCAAGAAGGACCACTTTACGATGAAAGGTTCAGTCTACCTCAGTGGGTCCTCCGAAGGCAATGAGGGCTATTACAAAGAAGCGCCCCTGAGGTTGGCGAGTCTGGAGGACATGGCACTGTTTCAGGGTCAGTCCATCGACCCGACTCCCCTTGGAGGGGGGAGACCACCACACTCACCTCGCTGCTGTCTTTCGGGAAGAGCATGGCAGAGAGCGGTGGAGCTCACACCACTTCCCCTCTTCTGACCATCTCACAGGGCCTGTAACTGGTGATTCCGCCACCAAGCCCGTATCACTGCGCTGCCACCAGGGTTCACAGCTTTGTCATTATTCCTGCATATTTTTCACAGCACAATGAGCAAAACCTGCAATACTCCTGGCTGCGTTGGGTTTATCTTGTTGAAGGATGGTCACAAGAAATGCATGGAATGTTTGGGGTTCAGACATGCCTGCGCTGCTCTCGTGAGGTCTGAGTGTTACGCTAAGGTACAGGAGGTCCTTTTGAGGAATGGGTCCACACTCACTTCACTGTCATCTCATGTCCTGCCTGAGAACAGTGTACTCTGCAGGGTTACACGATTCAGTTTGTGAAACCCCTCAGGTTTCGAGGCATATTGCACACCCCTGTCCCCCGGACAGGTGCCTTACTCCTGAGAAAGGAGATTGCTGCCCTTTTGGAGAAAGGGCAGTCGAGCCGGTACCTCCAGCCGATATGGAAAGAGGGTTTTACAGCCCTTACTTTCTGGTCCCCAAAAAGTCAGGCGTGTTGCGTCCAATCCTAGACCTAAAGCATCTGAACTGAGGCCTGGCCAGGCTTTAGTTCAGGATGTTGACGGTCCGCAGCATTCTACCATGCATTCGTCCTGGGGATTGGTTTGGCGGGTCCCTGTGCTGGTCATCTCTTTTCTCTGCATAGAGCATAAGGGCACAGATATCAGTGGAATGCACCCGAGCCTTGCTGTTTGCACACACAGCGATGTCATTGGGACAAGTGGTCTGATTGAAGGTTCTTCAGAGGCTCCTGCGGCATATGGCAGCAACAGCTTCTGTGGATCCACTCAGGCACCTGCATATGCGACCACTTCAGCTATGGCTTCGTTCACAAGTTCCAAGTTGGGCATGGCGCCTGCGAGATGTCTGTCTGTCACTGACAGCTTGTTGTCTCTCTCACCTGAAGGTCTTGAGGGCCATGCCTTTCTTCTGTTCCCCTTGGAGGAATATCCAGTCGCATGGTGGTGATCACAGATGCCTCTCAAACCGGTTGGGATGCCGTGTAGGGTTCCCATCGAAAGTCTGACCACTGGACCGGATGGCTTTCTCAATGGCACATTAACCATCTCAAGCTTGTGGCAGTGATACTGGCATTTCGGCCATTTTCTTTGCCCGCCGCCCGAAGGTCATTAGGTGCTTGTCAGGATGGTTGTAGCATACATGAACCACCAGGGCGGTGTGCGCTACAATCATCTGCAACCCCTCGCCCAACAACTGCTCCACTGGAGTCAGAGCAGGTTTCTGTCTCTCAAGGCTGTTCATATTACCAGTGTGTCCAACCAGATTGTGGATACACTGTCAAGGTTCAGACCCACTGCAGGAGAATGCCGATTCCATCCCCTGGCTGACCAGCATGTCTGGGACTTATTCAGAGAGGTCCAGGTTGACCAGGTTGACCAGGAGAGGTCCAGACATGCCCCATCAGAGTTATGTTGACCTTGGTCAACACACAAAGCATCAATGGCGCACATAGAGCGAGCTTTCAGGTAAGAAGCCTCTTTCAGGAAGGTAAATGTCTGGAACACATCCAAAGGGAGGTGTAAAAAAGGGTACAACCTTCTCAGCTGGCTTCTCCCCAATCTCTTCCCAAGTGACTGAGCTTCTCACCCTATCTCTAAAATATCACTCAGCCATATAACGCAGAAAGCTGACTTCAACCACCTAAATCATGTTCCCACCATTAACTATTTTGCACTCCCTACAAACCATCCCAGCACACCCTAGAGGTGATTATCTGATAAAACCTTACACTCACTTCTGCAGAAACCAGAGATGAAATCATGTGATCCCCAAACCTGAACATCCTGTTCAAAAAAGGGTATCCCTGCTAGAGTCCAACATGGTACAGGTCTGACCTACTGGTGCAAATGCAATCCCTTACAAAGCACAATTCTATGCAATGAAAACAGCTGGCTACATCAGAAGGCTCAGTGAGAGGCCAGGGGTTTGCAGAACTGAAAATAGTGAATAGTGAAAATTATGAAACACATTTAAAGTTATTTCAAAATGTGCGTGTGTGTGTGAGAGAGAGAGAGATTTTTTTAATACATTGTTGTAGCCATACATTAATACATCTTTACTTTACACAATCAAGACATATTATATTTGTTTAGTGATACAAATACCTTATTTTCCCATAGAAACATACTGTTGAACACCCCTCAGCATTCAATAGCAAAACACATGACAGATCGTCAAGCAACATTTGTCTGACCCCAGCCACGTGACGGAGGAAAGGCAAAACAGATCCACTGAACTGAACAAAGACACTCACCTGATTCAAAGTGGACACACCTGCTGTATAGTTTTGTTTGTATGTGAAATTAAATTGAATGCCTGTGAATTTAACCAGTTATAAAGTTAGTAATTGTAAGTTCATCCAAGCTTTTAAAAGTCTGCTTTTTTCTGACTAATGCTTTCACCCCTGACAAGATCTTTTCAATTTCATTCCTGCACAAATACACCAAGTGCTCCACGTGTGAGTGCATGTGCGTCTGGTCAGTCATCTACTGTAACCATTAAACCTTAACATGTCTAAACCAGATCAGAACAGGCACGAGGTTAAAGTCGGCTCTTCCTCTCAACACTTGCATTCAAAAAACGAAAGGGCTCACCTGTCCTTCCAGCAGAAATCTCCTTGGTTCTCCTCTAGAAGCCTGCGGATATGAAAGACAGACTGTGGAAGGCTTTGTCTGGGCTGACTGAGTTAACATGTACTTTGGCCATTGTGGAGTCTGTGTATGTTCACTAGCTGTCAGCACTTGTATGGTGAGCACAGGCAAAGAAACACTACCATGGGAACACACCTCCCTGTTACAAAGAAAAACCCTGAGTCACACAATGGACTTACAGTATGATCGAGAAATGCTCAGATCTTCCTCTTTCTCTGTGTTTGGAGAGGGCAGATGCGGTAGAATAGAGTCATAATGGTTAAATATTAACAAGACTGGATTCCTATGAAGCTTTTGCTCTAGTCTTGAGAGACTCACAAACTACTTTGAGAGAGAGATCAAGATTCTGCTTCATCATAAACGTGTGTCACTCACTGACTGTTGTATTGCAACATCCTGAGGAGAACTTGTTATTGGTCAATAATGTTGATATTGCATCTCTATTGTTTCAAAGCAAAGAAAACAATCTTGTTCAGAGGAAATGCTCTGCGAGGTCACATGGAGTTAAATGTGAGGTCAAACTGAGCAGCAAGGGTCAGTGAGTATCTGCTGCCCCCTTCTGAACAATCAGAGAAAAGTATTTAAGTATAATTAAAGTTTTCAAATGGATTCATTGGTCACTCTAAAAAGAAAAGTTACATATTTTGAGTATTAGCTTTTTTAGAGAATTTGTAAAAGGAAAAGTATTGGAAAATAGTATGTTTTTTGTCACTCATTTCAGACAGTAAAATCAAAGTTTCCTGATACTGAAATATTATATTAATATAAACCAAGTAAGTAGACTTTAAAGCAAAGTTTTAATAAGTTGTAACAGAGTAAGCAGCTTTATTTAACCAAAACATGTACACACGGTATAGTCAGATGTTTGGAAACCTTTATCTATGAGAGATCAATTCTGTTTCTCAGAATTGAGTTGTGTGCTGTGTTGTTTTTGGGAGCCATCTGATTTTAGTTTTAGTTTCATTTTAGTAATTTAAGAATGTATTAGTTTAGTTTCAGTCACCAGACAATAAAAGGTTTTAGTATAGTTCCAGTCAATGTAAATTAATATTTAGTTGATTAAAATGGTCCTTTAATAAGTTGAACTCTTCTAAATATAACAATTGTCTATTTAAACATGAATTAATGCTCCATTTCACATTAACGAAGGGCTTGTCATCAAAAAATACAATGATGAATATATATATATATGATCTACTAATTATTATGGAATATAAAGTGTTGATACAATGGAATTGATCTTCCTTACTTTGAAAAGGCCACGAACAAAAAAAACTTTCTGAATTTGGGAATAGTGGCTTTATTTTTTAAGTATGGCAAAAATAAGAGCAATGGAAGGAGAACATGTACTTACATTATTTAAAACATGAATATAATATGGTGATTGAAGTTTTGAAAAATAAAATCAACGATAAATTTCCTAAAACACTGTTGCCACAAACTAGGTGGAAAAACCAGCACCAATCTTGAGAGGCACCTGATTGTTTTTGAACTCATAGCAAGTGTGAAGTTTTGCACATAACTCCAGGCCAAAAAAGGTTGTTAACTTTATTACCAAACGCCTGTTGCCGTCTCTGGACTATTAGCTTACGTGTGTGTTATTACCACAGTCCACCATTTTGTTATTTCCATCATGATCCTCAAAAAGTTCTGGTCACCTGGGGAATTGGGACCACAGGACGCTCCATCCTCTGCTCAATTGTGCGCATCCGGTGGTGTGCGTGACCAGACAAGGATTACAAGCGCCGGTGGGTTTAAGCACATGCAACATCACAGCCGTTTACAGCCACAAATCAGAAATGTCTTGAAAGTGTAACGCATTAACATTTTTTGCGAGCCAAATTTGGTGTAATTGCAGTTCAGTTGGGATCTGAAGGTTCTGTTTAGTCCGTAATATTTCAGTATTCACTCTCACATCGGAGGAAAATCGAGTTCAGAAGCATGTTTTAGATGGGTGAAGAAACAATAGTAGCTGGAGTTAACCCACGTAAGCACAAGGAGAACATTCAAACCTCCCAAGATCCATCAACCTTCTAACTGAAAGACAACAGCATCACCACACAGAGTACCATGAGTCTCACATTGCAAAAACATGCAAATGGTAACCAAACAGTGACCCTAAATTGCCCACAAAAGAGTGAGATAAATTTGGGGCTTTGATGCATAACAGTAGACTCTGGTATGCATCATAAGGAACAAAAGAAGGAAAAGAAAATCTTTGAAGAGCCCTCTTATATAGTCCAAAAAATGGATATCATTTTATAGTGAATAGCGGTCATCTATTGTTTATTGATCCATCATTAGAAAACAAAATGGCAAAACCTTAGACCAATGTTAGAAAGAATGTCTAATACATGGCTTTCTTTAGAACATAAAAAAGGAATGCATTAAAAGTCCAAAGTAGTTTATGTACATAGTCCATAAGGTGCACGGCCCATTGTTTGTAGAAATTTCACACGTACGTGTTAGAATCAAGAGGAATCTTCAGAGAACCACTGGCTTGTTCTCTTCGCTCGGCTTCATAACGGTCCTGCTCTGTGAAGTACTGTTTAACATACTGAATCGTTTTCCCCGTGAACACAGATCCTACAACATAGAGGATTGCAGTAATGATTCCAAACAGAGCGACGGCTGCATCCCCCCCACCGACGCTACAGTTCATCCAGGTGTAACCGTTACGAGCGTACAGACGCTCTCGACGAGCACACACATCTGTTGAGTTCACAGAGATCACAAAGTGTAGGTACAAACCTACCGCAACCACGTAAGTCACTGCACCAATGATCAGGAAGGCAAACTGTCCCATCAGAAGCTTGCGTGGGAGCACGTGGGCGGGTTTGTTGCCGGACACCACAAACAGCAGTGAAAGCACACCGAAAGTGAGGCTGAAGGCCACACCTCCGTAAACTCCAGGTGCTCTCATTTGTCCATACTGCATGTCAAGTTCACGCACCTGCTGCAACTCTGTCCCCTCGAATGGAATTATGGCATCCACAAAGCTGGTCCCACCCATGCCCATCGCAGACATGCCTAGCTGAGCCATGTGAGCGGCCACTATGCAGATTAGCACCAGGACATTGGTCAGGACGGCGCAGATCAATATAATGCCTGGAATACAGACAGAAAATATATTTTAAAATGACACTGGGGTAATGTTAGTTTGCTAAATATTTTGACGTTGGTGTCCAGACCCAGCTAGGCATCAGACCATAGCATTAGCAATGATGGATTTATTGGTTTAAATTATTGGTACATGAAGTTTCGTGAGGCAGGTGCCTGTTTGATTCATGATAATGTAAAACCACTTCATTCTCTGGGCTATTTTGAGTCAAAGATATTATGGAATATTGAAAAATAGCTTTCCTGCACTCTGCAATTGATCTTCTGTTTGGAACAAGCAATAAATCAGTTAACCAAGCGATAAATTACAATGTAGGTTTATCAATTAAGCTGGGTTTATAGTCCCAGTCAAGCATTTCCAGTTCCTCTGTGCATAACCTACGTGTGTACTTCGGCCTGTGCTAGCACGAACTTGTAGTTTCTATGTTATATGTATTTTGTTTATTGTAGTAAATAAAAATGGCGACTGAATCTGAGCATTACGGTGTTTCGGCTGGAGTACATTGAGGAAAAACAATTATTTGTCACTCAAATTATTTACACTTCAATTGTGGAACGCTAGATGACGTTTGTTGTTTTTATTTTTCTGACTCAAAGGTATATGACAACAGAAACCCTCAACTACTAAACAGACCAATCACAGATCCTATGGTCTCTGTCTACATCCGTAAGGTTAAAATTGTTGAGAAATACCCATCAAGTTAGGCCGGAGAGGTTTATGGCTTTGCATGTTTCCAGTATAGGCTGTGCAAAGGTTTAACCATACTCGCACCTTTATAATGCAGTCAGTAGGTTTTCTGTTTGTGATAACGTCAATTTAAATATTGTGTGGTATGTCAAGACTTGAGTATACATTGCTAATCCTGAGATATCCTGTCTTAAGCCGCAAAAAAAAAAAAAACATGCGTCTGGAACATTGATATGGTCGACGGCTCTCCGGATATTAATGTTGCTTCCTCTGACAACGAGGCTTTGAAATACAGGGCTCTAGAGTGCGACCTAATTTCTCAATGGTGCGAATAAAAAAAAAAAAAATCAAAGGTTGCACCGGTGCGACCCGTCGATCGAGGAGAAAAAAACTAAACTCCGTGAGTCTCCCTGTTGTTCAACAACAGACACACATTAGGTCGTGGTCTAAACCAATCAGAGATAGTGAAGAGCGTATCCCCCCCCCCCCTCTGATTGGCCGTGGTCCAGATATTCCTGTATGTGTGTGAACGTACGTTTGAAAATGCATGTGATGCAGTCAGACAGAGAGAGGTGAGTCCATCAGGTAAACAGTGGATGTAGCCGCGCATTACGAGAGAAGATGAAAAGAACGATTGACAGATTTTTCATTAAGAAAGATAAGTTGATCGTGAAAATCATAACCAATGCTCTGACACGGAGCCATCAACCTCCCCTGTGAATTTTTCTATAAAACATAACATGCCACGATAAATGCACCGCTCAAGTGTCCCCTCTCCCCGCTGCCTTTCAGCGGCAGGCAGCTGCAAACAGATCATCAGACGAGGCCGAGATGATAATTAAGTTTTACGTTGCCTACAATATTGCAAAAGAAGAACTCCCCTTCACTAAATTCAAGTCCGAAATAATTCTTATGAAGAAAAATGGCTTGAACGTTAACCCGACGTACAGCAATGATGTCGCGCGCACCCAATTTATAGAAGTCATCGCAGATACATTGAAAAAAAAGACGTCTGTGCAAATTGTGATTCCTGATCGACGGAGACACATATATCGCCACAAAGGAAAGCGTCATTGTGTACAGTCGTATCCTGCGGAAAGGAAGACCGATGAATATATTATTGAACACATTGAGGTCGAGCATGCTCATGCCCAAGGTAAGCCATGTCATGTTATGGAGCCTATGTCAATAATATGCCTACCGTCTCGTTACTGCATTAACCATAATATTCTGACACTTAAAAATGAAAAAATAAATAAATAGGCTGCATTATAAACTCTTGATCTGGGTAGTAAATGGTATTATCGTTTTTATTTGTTTAATTAGGAATTAATGCTGCTTCAAAGAAAGCATTTGCTGCTCTTTGGGACCAAAATCAGTTTAAAGTTTAAATTTCAGCTCAGTAAAGCACTTTAAACACTTTTTCAGTAAGTTTTAGTTACCTTTCTTGTAGAATTGTGCTTCAAATAAAGAACTTTATTTTGACCAGGTTGTTAGTTAATCATTTACAAGTCAATATTGTCTATATGGACAGTGATTTTAAAAAAAAAGTGAACTTGTGAAAATGGGGTGTTAAATGTGATGCGGTTGAAAATTTGGGTGCACCTAACTTTTGTGCTGGTGCACCTAAGAAAAAAATTTAGGCGCACCAGTGCAACCAGTGCAAAAAGTTAGTCTAGAGCCCTGAAATATGTGTCAAATTCAACTGGTTAGCTACAGTTAAGCAGTGGGCCGGAGCATGCTTAAGATGATGTCGTTTGAACTATTTTCTTCAGACTGAATCAGCTGACCGTTTCGACTTGGGCGGAGCTTTCAAATTTTGGCACGATACTCCAATAGATGAGATGCCCTTCTGTGCTTGGTACCCCATATTCTGCGGGTCACTTTTCAGCAATATGATTCTTCATTAAATTAAATATAAGCTAAAGGATCATACGGTTGAGTGAGTGAAGCATAGACAAAAAATGAACGAAGGGGCACTGTCTACGGCTATTAGGCTGCCAACAAACCTGAGGTCACCGCTGAGCTAGCCTAAGTTCAATAGAGATGACTGACCGCTGTTCTCACATCATGAGAAAGATCATACACAGTGAAGGATGACCAAATTGTTGGATTTGCTAATTACTTTTTTAAATGAACACAAGAGATGTTCCCAGTTTATCTGGACCAGCCTCTTCCTCCCAATCACAAAAAGAAATAATAACAGTAACTGTAGTGCTCTCTGTAGCAAAATGTCTCTGTAATGTTCGAAATACCAATTGTTACAGATTGCATCACATAAAGGTGGGAGAGTCGCAAAAAATTTGGAAAATCTTGTAAAATAAATATTATACAAGAAAACAAAAGTGCTTTGGATCGTGCATGTGCATAAACCTGTTGTTAAAAAAAGAATCGAATAGTGAACCTTTCAAATCATCATGAGTGCTCCTTAATTATTATTTTATGAAAGAAGGAAAAGTTTGGTTTGTCTGGCTAATCTACTTTATTCTGAGGTGTAAATACTGCTTATTAATGGTCACCTGCTGCTTATGTTTGTAATCTCTTCGATGCAGGAAACAATAGTGCTATGTAAAGGAAAGATTGGTATCGACTAGCTCTGAAAAATAAACTGGTTAGATGAGGAGAGTGGAGGAAGGGAGTGAATATGTGTTGGTGTCAGAAGGTGTGGCTTGAGTGAAACCAGGGCTCTGTGAGGATATGCAGGAAAAACTAAATCCACTCTTCAGTGACCTTTTCAAATGCATTAAAAGAGGCTACAACCAACATAACAACATAACAATTGTGTTTTATGGTAACCTTCGTGTACCATGCATCTCTGAGCTCCTACCTCTCCTCGAACAGATGTAGGTGCATGATGACTCCCCGTGTTCCTCTCGAGAAGTACTCCTTGCATTTCTTTGAGATCCTGTGTGGTTGTATGGGGGCTGACCAGACGACCTGGATCTGATTTATTTGTGATGTAAAACAAAGTGCAAAGCTATTAGTTAAACATCATTTTAACTGTTTTTTTTAGCAAGTAGTGTGTGTTGTCACCTCTCAGTGCCTGAATGTCTGTTACTGGGAGCATCACGTCGTCCCTGAGGTTCACTGCTTCTCCTTTCACCGTAGTCTCCCGCATTTCTCTCTCTCCTGGGGCGCTGGTTTCTGGGTGGTTGGCTCATTGCTTTCTGATATAAACAAACTTTTTTAAATAAAACTTTGGGTAAACAGATTATTGTAAAAATAGAAGCCAAAATAATTTACAGTGCAAGAGAATAAAAACATCACTAGTCAAATATTCACTTTTATTTGGTCTTTAAAAGTCTGCTGCTTATGTGCCATTAAAGATTAGACAAATGTCAAAGGGCGCAACAAGTATCGACACATAATACACCTCGCTTATGGTACCACGGTTTATGTAAAACATTAAATTACAAGTTTTACAAGGTAGCGTCTGTTTTATTTATTTGAAGAATAGAGTTCAGTGTGCCGTCGTAGTGAAACAACCTGCGGGTGAGTTTCGGTGCACGAGCTTGTCTTTTGTTTCTGATGGTTGAGCGAAAAAAGACAACGTTTTTGCTATTACGTAGAATACGTGTCACCCAATGTTCATGAATACACTGTATTGAAAAAACAACTTACTTGATTAAATGTCGTGAGTCATTTGTTTTGTATTTTCCAAACTAATCTTTACTTTAAGTTTCCTCCGTTGGCGACATGAGATTTCGACCAAACCCTCTTCGTGAAATCTCGCGAGACTTACCTGTCTAGATTCGCTGAATGCGGACAGGTGTTGAGTGGATGGTCGGAAGGACGCGACAAATTTGGTTGAACCTTCAAATATTATCTGTGGAATTTCTTGTTCACGCGCAGACTGATCCAGTATCTGATAACGTGACCGATTGTTTTGGCAGAATACTCTTCGAGAGTATAACAAAGGTGCCTGTTGTGAGGCAAACCTACGCACGTGAGAAGCATGAACACAGATTCATTCGATAGATTCGGTTCAGTTGAACGTTGTTACTATGGGAGCCTTTCCTCACATGTTCAGAGAAAAGCTGGACATTGTTGTTCGACTCTGCGCTGGACTGGGGACTGGGTGTAACCCTGCCTCTCGCCCAATGTGCGCTGGAAACCCCAAAACGGGAATAAACGGGTTGGAAAATGAATGTTTGTTCGACTCGATTCTTTTTAATCATTTCATAAATTGATTTGTTCGTCCTATTTCTTTCCAATCCATCTGAAAAAGATATAACAGCCGATATCTATTATACAATTAAATAAACCATGCCATAGTTTGCAAAATGCACTTTACCGAAGAGTCAGTATTTAACATTAACTTTTTATACCTCAATAGCCTATCATACATTAGGAGTTGCTGAATTATTAATAGATAAAAGTCATCCTCTGAAGCTTGAACCCTATTTGGCCTAATTGGCATAATTAGTAAACATGCCTGTGTATCCAGGTGGTTTCCAGACAGCAGTTAGGAGGTTGAATATTTTGAGCTGTCCTGTTTGATTGAAAGGGTTTTGTTTGACTTCTGTGCGTGTTGTGGAGATGGATACCGGATTAGAAGACCTTGAGTTGAGAGAGTCTCAGAGGGAATATCTAGACTTTCTGGATGATGATGTAAAATATGATTTGGTTTCTCTTGAGACACAGCGTTCCCTCTGATAAGACTAACTCTTATGTCATTTACAGCAAGATCAGGGCATTTATCATGAAAAGGTCAGGAGCATGGTGTCCGAGGGACAGTGTCGCCTCATAGTTAACATCAATGACCTGAGAAGGAAAAGTGAAAAAAGATCTAAAGAGTAAGCAGTTTATTTAGCCTTTTATGTCACGTTACTATGTAAGCTGTGATTGATTTACTCATTAAGTTGTGTTTGATGTTCTACTACTAGATTACTGAAGAATGCTTTCGTAGAGTTGGTGGCATTTCAGAGAGCTCTGAAGGACCTTGTGGCTTCAATAGATGCCACTTATGCCAAGCAATTTGAAGAGTTTCATGTTGGTTTTGAGGGCAGCTTTGGGACCAAACATGTGTCTGCAAGGACTCTGAGTGCACGCTTTCTGGGAAACCTGGTGTGTGTTGAAGGCATTGTGACCAAGTGTAAGATTTCACCTTTTTAACTTCTCAGATTCTTTCACACAGTGGACATCACAGAAGTTGTAGAAATTCAGACTTTGCTTGTTTATATGTTTGGATGCATCTGAGGACACACCATGCCTCTCCATTTCTATGTTAACTCAGGAACAATGTGTAAACATCTGAAATTGTGGTGTCCCCATGTGTAATGTTCAATTAAATTTCTCCTAATGTGATCTGAAGGCTCTTTGGTCAGACCGAAGATAATGCGGAGTGTTCACTACTGTCCAGCCACGAAGAAAACACTGGAGAGAAAATATACTGATCTTACTTCGCTCGATGCTTTTCCTTCTAGTGCCATCTATCCAACCAAGGTGAGATTTGGGACATTGGGATAGTCAGAATAATTCCTAACCATACATATAATACTAATAATAATATACATACATACATACATACATACATACATACATATATATATATGAAAAAAAAATTAGAGATACGAAGGAACACCAACAGTTCTGCTCTATTATCCGTTTGTTAAGTCTGATTTCGTGCTGCACTTCCGGGTCCTGGCGCTTCATTCTCCCATTGCAGAAAGTGTTCTTTAAGGGGCTGATACGCCTTAAAATCCTTTAAATCAGTTTTAAATCGAGCGAAACATTATGTTTAGATTACCAAT
Organism: Danionella cerebrum; assembly: GCA_007224835.1. NCBI lineage: Eukaryota > Metazoa > Chordata > Actinopteri > Cypriniformes > Danionidae > Danionella > Danionella cerebrum. Next base: position 28,498 of record SRMA01026518.1, on the reverse strand, counting down.
AATGTACTATAACAAATGTTAGTGTCAAGGTGTCGTAAAAGAAATAACATTTATTAGGTGGAAAGTGCTGTTCTGTAGCGCAAGTTAGAGAAACCCTGTGACACATTCTCAGAAGCTCTCTCTCTCTCTCTAGTACGCTCGCTACTGCCATACGCTTGTGCTTGAAACCATATTGGTGTTAGCAATTCGTGAAATATCTCGAAAGTTAACTTTCATTCGTGGAGCCGTAATGTTTTCTGCCATCCATTCCTCCTCCGACACATCGCTTCACTCTCAAGGTAAGGTTTCACATTTGTGCACATATTACGTATTTTGCTTGTGTTTTATTCTATTTTATTATCATTTATTACATTAACAATGTGTAGATTTAAGAAACGTTACTTGATTTTTTTTCTGTTTTTCTATTTTTTTTTCTGAGAGCCGTTGCATGGATTAGGAGTTTTACACATAAAACTTGCTTCGAGATACGAAATGTTCTTAATATGAACGCCACCTTGGAATGGATTAATTTTGTATCTCGGGGTACCACTGTACATGTATACGCGTGAAGGTCATTTAATTAAAAGTTTGTTTATTCCAGTTATTCCGTTAAAAAAGGGAAATGTACAGTATATACATTGATTCCACACATATATGTGTATCCGCATATAGAGTACACTGATATAAGTGTTTATTTCTTTTCATTTCAACAATTATAACTGACAACTAATGAAAATTCCAAATTCAGTACCTCTGGGAACTAAAATATAACTTAACTCTTCTAGGGACTTTTTTTTTTTTACACATTACAGACCAATTTACAATTTGCTCAAATAACTTAAAACTTTTTGCCTTTAAAACCTTTTTGCTTTGATAGTGGCCTTCAGATTTTCTGCATTGTTGGGTCTAGCAAATCACATCTTCCTCTTCACAATACCCCATGAAAACATAAGTGAGCCTCAAACCCTAAAACTTCTAACTGAAGGGCTACAGTGCTACCCACTGTGCCACCATGCCGGCACCAAACCTTGATTTTTGAAGGCTTAAGATGATGAGTGTGACGGCTATATCCCATGTTTTGCATGTGACTCCAGTTTACTAGTTTCACATGCTCTGCAGTTGTCCCTATGGCTTCCATGCATTTTTTTTTCTTTTGCCTCCGTCAATGTGTTCGGACACAGTGCTCTTTGAACAGCTGCCCCTTTTGCAGTGACCTATGCATTTCCCTCCTTGTGCAAGGCATCAATGGTCATCTTTTGCACAACTGTAAAGTGTCACTTGTATAAACCACTAGTTTGTGTATATATTGTAATGATAATGTACTATTTTCAAAGGCAATTGTTCATGTCTGTAAATGTGATGTATCCTGTAAATAGCTTTCCTTAAACATTGAGTTAAGTGTGATTAATATTTGAATACATTTACTTGGTAAAAATGCATTTGTCATGATGTTTATTGACGTTTGAATACAGGTTAATTCATTTCAACAAGGTTTTCCATTTCTAAAAAAAACTTTCATTTCTTGTGTTTTGTGGAATAATGGGATGAATTTTTAACAGGATGAAGAAAACAATCCTCTGGAGACTGAGTTTGGCCTGTGCTGCTATAAAGATCATCAGACGCTGACCATTCAGGAGATGCCAGAGAAAGCCCCTGCAGGTCAGCTGCCACGTTCTGTCGACATCATTGCCAATGATGACCTCGTGGATGTGGTGAAACCAGGTGACCGCGTGCAGATTGTTGGGGTTTATCGGTGTCTGCCTGCGAAACAGGGAGGTTTCACTTCTGGGACGTTTAGGTTTGTGGTGTGAAATTTTTCCAGAGTTCATCATTGAACTTTCACCAGCCCAGACGTGAAATTCTTAATTTTCAACAGAACAATCTTGTTGGCTAATAACGTGAAGCTCATGAGTAAGGAGATTGTGCCGACCTTCTCTGCTGATGATGTTGCCAAGATCAAGAAGTTTTGTAAAGCTCATTCTAAGGTAAGAGTGACCCAGGCGTGACAATGACTCATCATGAAACCGCTTTATCCATCTTTCCAATTAAAAAAAATGCATCTTATACATTTGAACACATAGATTTTTACTTTTTAATCATAAAAAAGCAGTAGCTGTAACACTGTTTTCTTGAACACTTATAAACGCTAAGTGGAGATACACATTTTTGTCATAATGGGACACCTTCTCGTAGATCACAAACTGAAAATCCTAATTATACACTGCATGGCAAAAAAAAATTAGGCATCTTTAATTTAGCTAAGCACATAGGTGGGACTCACCTGTTTTGATAATTGCTGTATGGGGGCTCAACAAGTTATTTATCCACAACTGCTGCAATTAGTTGCTTCTCTTTTCTTGCACTATGTGGTAAAGATGTTTGATGTTTGGTTCATTCATTAAGCCACAGGAAGTATATACATGTTAATACATGCAGATTTCATATTTTCTTTAATCTTAACTTAAGTAAAATGTCTAAACTGTAGAATGCTGCACCAGACATGGCCACTGAAAACAGGCTCCTCTTTCCTGAGGCAAGAATTCCTGTGTTTCAGGATGTCTTCGAGCAGCTGAGTCGATCCTTGGCTCCCAGTATTCATGGCCATGAGTACATCAAAAAGGCAATGCTGTGTCTGCTGCTTGGTGGCAACGAGACCAATCTGGAGAATGGAACACGCATCAGAGGAGACATCAATATTCTCCTCATTGGTTTGTTCAGATATTCCACTTTTGTTTTATTCTCCATACAAAATCACATCTTCCCGATTTCTGAATCACTTCACTTACCCTTACTAAGTTTAATTTGCATTTATTAATCATGTTGTGGAGTTTGCATGTTCTCCACGTTATTGCATGGGTTTCCTCTGGGTACTTCCCACAATCCCAAACACATGTGGTTAGGTTAATTGAATAATCTAAGTTCTCCTTAAGTGTGAGTATGTGAGTGAATTGCCCTGCGATGGACTGGCGACCTGTCCAGGGTGTACCCCCTTCCTCTCACCCAATGTGCGCTGGAAATAGTTAAATGTTGTTCTAGATTTAACCTTTAAAGAGGAACTAGACAAGGATGCCCACTCTCTCCCTCACTAATTGCTATCACCACTGGCTGAAGCACTTAGGCAAAACATTAAAATTACTGGAATACATGCAAAAAATAAACATCACAAAATAAGTCTTTACACAGATGATGTTCCTTTTTCCCCTTCACCCACACCTATCTCATCCTACAGCTATTAGTGTTATTGAAGCCTTTTCAACTGTCCAACCAACTTTGAAAACTCCATCAACATTGTTTGCCAGAATAAATCCTCTTCTACCACGTTCAAAGCAGGGAATATTAGATACTTGTTTCCTCACCCAGGCTGTCAGATCTGGTACAACTAAATGAATCAACCCTACCTAAAAGAATAGAAGACAACATTAAAAGATGGCAGCATTAAAATGATGGTTATGCCCAGAATTAAATATGTTATCAATGATTCCTAATCACCCGTCTCAGGATTGGTTTAAGTCACTGGACTCTCATTTCTCCAGATTTTTTGGAAAGGAAAACCAACACGCATCAGCTTACACAAACTCAGAAAATCCAAGGACTGTGGTGGCCTGGAGCTGCTCAATCCTCTCATTAATCCTCACCATTACTTCCTCTCTTACAGCAAGCAACAAGTCCGTCAATTCTAGCTCAGCCGAACTCTCCTGGCTTGACATTGAGCAGACATTTTGAAAAGACATTGAAATAGCAGATTTACCGTTTATAAGGTTTAAAATCAACCATTACTTTCAGAATTTAAGCATACGTGCTTCACTAGCAGCCTGGTGGGGATTTCTCAAAATGACACTCACTGCTTGCTACTGGCCAATGCAACCCTCACTAATAGAACAACATATTGGATCGTCAACCCCCAGTTGCTCTCAAAAATCTCATTAAACTGGTCTTAGATTTTTTCAAATGGGTCTCTCTGACTCCAACACTGTACTACTAATGTAGTTGACTACTATTTACACGTTCCCTGGTCATGTTCACCAGTAAAAAAACAATTCTGGCAAGGAGTCTTTGGACAGCTATCATCTTGGGTTAACCACCTCATCTACCAGAACTGTGTTTAGTAGGTGACCTAGTAAGGATACAGTTAGAACTCGAGGTCAACACATAACTCTTAATTCTCTCTACTGTGCTTGTCACAAACAAAATTATTCTTACATTCCTAACTGGAAAACTGGTCCTGTTCCTGGATGGATGGACGGCAGGTTGATGGAGCCAGTCTGGGATTTGGCTCCTCCCACACCCCGCATCGGCTCCTGATACACTTTTTTTTTTTTCTCCATGGTTCTGCCCACGCCTGGGGTGGTCTTCCTGGTTCCATTCTGATCTCTTGGCCACCCTCCTCCGCGGGCCTACCACCAAGGAGGGCGGGTGTGCTGTGCGGGTGGAGGTGCTCATGGGTGGGGCCTGCCTAGTCCTGTCTGTGGGTGCCGTCAATATCTGGGGGAGTGGGGCCTGACCTGAAGCAGAGCTCACATCACACCAGGTCACAGAAAGCTGGATGTGACACCAGGGATATTCGGTTACTGCTTATGGAGTAGGTCTCTTGTCCCAGGCACTTCATACTACTCACTTATTTATTTCATATGTCTGTGTGTCTCCTTTCAAAGAGATCAGATCGTAATGCGACTCATCCAATTCTGTCCATTCCCCATCCATGGTCTCTATCACCTGTATTATACATGACATTCTTGTTGTCCCGCATAGATGATTAACGGTGTGTTTGTATCTACACATGTATGTATATTCATATATGTGTTTGTAGGTATGTACAAACTGTAGCAGAACTGATATGGTATGTTCCGGTAGGTATTCTCCTGAATCTTTCCTCCTCACGTACATCTCTCATTCACTCCCCCTTTTGTTTGAACACCTTCCTGTCCTGATGAAATTAATGCAAACTGGTCCATGGGAAAAATAAATTACTTAAATTCTTCTATAGAAAGAAACACCACATCATATATTCACTCCCCTGAAGATAACAAAACTGTCCAGCTCAAAAGAGGCATGTACACTCCCATGTGGTGGGTATTAAGCTGAACAGGACAAGGTAAAAAAATATATATATTTTTAAAAATAGTTTTTAAATATACAGGTTGTTTTGGATGCTGTCTGTTAAATCTGTGCATTTTAACTGAAGTTTACAATTTAGTGTTCCCTTCATTTGTTTTCAGGAGATCCTTCTGTAGCTAAGTCTCAGTTGCTTAGATACGTTTTGTTCACTGCACCCAGAGCAATCCCCACCACTGGCCGAGGCTCGTCTGGGGTGGGTCTGACTGCTGCAGTCACCACTGATCAAGAGACTGGTAACATCCTTGTTTGTTAATTAGTGGTGGAACAATATTATGTGGCACAATATACAGTGGTACCTCAAGATATTCATGTTACAAAAAAATCCAAGATACGAAAGGAAATATTTTACTGTGAGTTATGAAAAAATAGACTTTGGGTCCTGGCTCTCCACTCTCCCATTGACGGACAATGGTAAAATGTGCTGGAACTTTAATCATTATCACACCAAAAACACTTTACAAGTTTTAAATCAAGCAAAACATTATGTATAGATTACCAATAATGTGCTATAACAAAAGTTTGAGTCAAGGTGTCTTAAAAAAATATCGTTTATAAAGTGAAATGTGCTGTTCTTTAGCGCAAGTTAGAGGAGAAACCTCTATCCATCCCTTCACGCACGCTTTCGGTACTGTCTACGCATGTGCATGGTTTGTGTTTACTTTCGTATGTAGCGCTGAAATGTTTGTAAAACATTATACACGTAAAACATGTAAAACTTGCTTCGACATACGAACAGCTCGAGATACGAATGCCACCCTGGAATGGATTAATTGTGTATCATGAGGTACCACTGTATTGCGATAGAATTTTTTTAAAAAACGTAACATATTTGTAGGGCTACAGGGAATTATTTTGTAGAAGTTGAAGTGAATTTGACCGATTACTACTTGTCAAGACAGGGAAGGTCCAAGTAACTGCAGGGCAAGTCCTAATTGAATAAAGGGCATGTCAAAGTCAAGTCCCAAGTCAAAGCAGGAAAAATGCCAAATTAATGCAGTGCAGATCTGTGTCAAGTCCCAAGTCAACGCAGAACAAGTCCAGGGTCAAGACCGGCCAAATCTGAGTCAAGTCCCAAGTCACAGCAGAACAAATCCGAGTTAAATACCAAGTCAAGGCAGGGAAAGTCCATATTAGGTACCATGTAAAGGCAGGGCAAGTCCAAGTCAATACAGGTCAAGTCCCAAGTCACTGCAGGGCAAATCTGAGTTATATACCAAGTCAAGGCAGGGAAAGTCCATATTAGGTACCATGTAAAGGCAGGGCAAGTCCAAGTCAAGTCCCAAGTCACTGCAGGGCAAATCAGAGTTAAATACCAGGCTAAGTACTATAAAGTCCTAATAAAGTCCAGGCTAAGTACTATGTCAAGACAGGGCAAGTCTGATTCAAGTACCAAGTCAATGTAGGGCAAGTCCAAGTCAAAAGTCGCAAAATCTGAATATTATTCAAGTCTTTCTAAGTCAAAGGGTCAAGTTGCAGGTCATTGGTGTATGTCAAGTCGCAAGTCTTTTTGCCATATTGTCAAGTCTACAAATTAATGACTCGAGTCCACACCTCTGCCTTTGGTTTCTTTGAGCGATGATGCTTCTAATCACTTATAGAATAAATCAAACTTTATTCTGAGCTTTTTTCCTGGTTTAAACAATATATTTAGTTAAAATTAAACTTTAGAATCGCAGTATGATTAAATCTGTTGAATGTAGGCATATGATGCTTGGTTTTGTTGCAGGAGAGCGGCGTTTGGAGGCAGGAGCCATGGTGTTGGCCGACCGAGGGGTGGTCTGCATTGACGAGTTTGATAAGATGTCAGACATGGACCGTACTGCCATCCATGAGGTGATGGAGCAGGGCAGGGTTACTATCTCCAAAGCTGGCATTCAGGCTAGGCTTAACGCTCGCTGCAGTGTGCTCGCTGCTGCTAACCCAGTCTATGGAAGGGTAAGAATTGATGAACACTATGCCTGAGAATGAAATCTTCTTTGTTTGATATGATGTACTTTTTCTGCTTCAAGTACGACCAGTATAAGACGCCCATGGAAAACATTGGGCTCCAGGATTCCTTACTTTCCCGGTTTGACCTGCTGTTCATAGTTCTGGATCAGATGGATCCGGACAGTGACAAGGAGATTTCGGAGCATGTTCTGAGGATGCATCGCTACAGGACCCCAGGAGAACCAGAGGGAGCTGGTGAGACTGTAGTCTGTCAGATAAAATGTGATCAATGTTTACCCTCATAAATAAACAATGTCTAGGGGATCGGTTTGAATTGAACATGTTCCCATGTTTTCTCTCATACAGGTATTTAACTGTATATAAGTAAAAACTGTTGCCTGTAACACTCTTTGCCTAGAAGGACCAAAATTCTGCCGTGCCAGGAATGTCTTGTTTTATGACTGGTCTGTACATGTGCATTAGTTGGGCGATGAAGATATTAATAATTTTATGGCCTGGGTTAAAGTGGTGGTATCCAAAACAAACTGTTTGGCTTTAACTCAACTTGCCATCTTTGGCCTCATCCCACTGCTAAACATTGATGTGAATAAACATGGATTTTTTTTTTTACCAAGGAAGCAGGGCAACTACGCAACAACATTTTTAGGCAGTTTTAGCTTCTATTTCGGAAATGCAGTACATATGGCTTCTTTTTAAGTCTTTTAAAGTCTCTAACAATTTCAAAAGCTTACGACAAACTGAGAGTGGAGCATAAGCTGACGAGTGTTGAGTGGTGCTAAAGAGCCATTCTGACACAACCACTTTTTGAACCACAGAGTGTGCATGTGTGTGTGTGTAATTTGGTGACTTTTGAACATGTTTGGGCTGTTGCATGATGCGCTACAATGAATTTTTATTTGACTAAAAATGGTTATAATTACAGAACAGTAAAAGCAAATTAATGGAAGCACCAATATCATAAAGTGTCATGGTCCCCAATGGATGGGTCAAAATGTTATGGTTTTTTTTTTTTTTTTGCCCATTTTTTTGTCCCATATGTCAAAATTGGTAAAAAGGAGTACCTTAATGTTTAATCTGGCTCTATAACCAAGAGTTTACATTGTAGATGTAGACTGCTCTTTGAGAACACAGCCCAAGGAATTTTAGAATGACCAAAACAACTTTTCAGATGTGCAATGAAATTCGTCCGTAAATGCCACCCCATTAAGCCCCAGTTTTGACAGAAATGCGCATTCATTGCATTTGGGTTTTACTTGTAATTAACGTTTCCATCAAAGTTTATGCACATGGGTTTTTTTTGTTTGTTTGTAGTTTATGCACATGGGTTTTTTTTTGTTTGTTTGTTTGTTTTTTCCAAAATGAGCTTGGATGGAAAGGTGGCTAGAGTTGTCATATTTCGGACCGGTCAGATATTTTACAGCTGAGCTATAACAACTTCCTGTTTATAACTATGAAGTTATGATCTTTCCCGACCGCCACACATAGTTTATTAAAGTCCGTAAAGATTTGCAATTTTACATCCCATATTCCTTCAGATAAGACTGGGAGGAGTTTGGTGAATTACAACGCAAGCAAAAATGGCCATTTTATAGGTTTTTGCCAGATAGCCAACCTATCAATTTTGGAAACTCATTCCTTATTACTACTAATTACCGGTAAGTCCTGGTACCCTTGATATGTTTGCTGACATACATTCACCTACGAACCACAAAAAACTCCTTAGGTGGCTCTTTAGAGACTTTTTGCTGCAACCACTTTTCAAACCACAATCAGATCAGATGTATGTTTTAACCAGTTCTGATGTGTCTGTGCAAAATTCTGTGACTTTCCAAGCACATTCAAAAATGCATGAAAGCCGCACAACAATAATGCTCTAAACAATTCCAATAAGGTTCTTGAAATAAACGTCACACCGGAGAGAACAAGTTATTTTTGCAAGATGCCTTACAAGACTAATACAGAGCTTTTTACTAAAAAGAGAAACTGCTATTTTCAATATAGAACCTCAACTAAACACTTTAATGGTCTACCCCATGAGAAAACGGTTTCTGAAATCTGAAAATCTTGAAGAAATCCTTCCAGTTGCAAATAAATTACATTACTACAAGCTTTTTTTATAACTGACATACAGAAAATGGTTTAATGTACTGGAAAATGCAAATTTAAAAAAAATTTATTAGAAAATACTTGTATTGAAATGATGCGTATAGCCAGGAAATAAGCAAAGAGGTTGTTAGGAGGGAACAGTCTGTTCGTGAAAACAATACAGAAGTTTTAAAAGTTCCTCAATTGGACCATTTTTAAAAAAAAATGTATTTATTTTTTTTTTTTTGTAATGTGGACACCACAGACCATGTGCTTTCACCAATATCTGTGTGGTCGGACTGATTAAGCTCGTATAATTTTTCAAGTTTTTTCCAAAAAAAAAAATTCACACTTTATAAAGTCGTCGTTAAGCTTGTTTACACTTGTAATGCTATGATGGACATGCATCATACTGTGTGTCATACAGTACAGATGCCTCATGCGGTCTGTTCCTACAGCAATGCCTCTGGGAAGTTCAGTCGACGTGTTCGCTACAGATGACCCAAATATTAATGAATCAGCTGAGCAAGAGCTGCAGATCTATGAAAAAAAAGATAATGTCCTGCATGGGCACCGCAAAAAAAGGTATGTACTGGTGAATTTTTCTCTGACCTCTAGCAACCAATACAACGTTTCTGTTTTTTATCAAGGGAGAAGGTTGTAACCATGGAGTTCATCAGAAAGTACATTCATGTTGCCAAGCTGGTGAAACCAGTGCTAACACAGGAAGCTTCAGACTACATCGCAGAGGAATATTCCAGACTAAGGAGTCATGACCAGGTCAACAGCGACTCTGCCAGGGTGAGCACATAACCCGGTGTGAAAAAATTAGATGTTTCTATAAGCTTCTTTTTGCACACCCTTACAAATAAAAAATACTTTAATTTTCCTTCATATATTTTATTATTTTTAACTTATTTTTGAGAATTAACCTGAAATCCGTCTCATTTTGATGTTTTTTTTTAAAAAAGTAAGAATATCATGAAATTGTTTGACTTCAGGAATTTTCTTCAAAAAGTGGAACCATATATTGTAACAGACTAATATATTTCAAATGTTTATTACCTTTTTCATGATGATATCTGACAAAAAATGCGGAATTTTTTTTTTGAATATTGTGAAAAGTTTCTGGTGCTACACTCTAATCGGCTAATTAACTCAAAACACCCGTTAACGACTTAAAATGGTATCTATCTAGCTCTGTAGGCCACACAACCATGGGAAAGACTGCTGACTTGACAGTTGTACAAAAGATGACCATTGACACCTTGCACAAGGAGGGCAAGACACAAAATGTCATTGCAAAAAAAGGGTGCTGTTGACAGACCTTTGTTTCTAAAAACATTAATAGAAAGAAGGGATGGAGATGTATCGTTTGCCATCTGCACAAAAAGTTACATTTCCAGAGGTTTTAATTTGACTTTCATTAGTTGTCTAATTCTTTCTTTTGGTTATTAGAACAAACACTTTATGTAGACATTAATTTCACACAGAGTGATAATATACCAGTTTGTCTCTTGAATATGCTTTATATGAATAAAATGCTTTAAATGTTGCTGACTATTTTGTTGCGTAAACCATTTGTTTTGACTGTGTCTGTTTGTAGACAATGCCAGTGACAGCTCGTGCTCTGGAGACTATGATTCGACTGTCTACAGCTCATGCCAAAGCCCGCATGAGTAAAACCATCGACTTGGGAGATGCTGAAGCTGCTCTTGAGCTCATGCAGTTCGCATATTTCAAAAAGGTTCACAGTCATTTGCTTAATAAACTGAAAATCACTTTACTTACTCCAGTTAGTCAAGAAAAAGAGGGGAGATGGCAGACTGTTTTTATGAAGAACTCTGATTAGCTTGTTTACAGTCCTAAACATGTCAATACATACAGTGGCTTGCAAAAGTATTCGGCCCCCTTGAACTTTTCCACATTTTGTCACATTACAGCCACAAACATGAATCAATTTTATTGGAATTCCACGTCAAAGACCAATACAAAGTGGTGTACACGTGAGAAGTGGAACGAAAATCGAACATGATTCCAAACATTTTTAACAAATAAAGAACTGAAAAGTGGGGTGTGCATAATTATTCAGCCCCCTGAGTCAATACTTTGTAGAACCACCTTTTGCTGCAATTACAGCTGCCAGTCTTTTAGGGTATGTCTCTACCAGCTTTGCACATCTAGAGACTGAAATTCTTGCCCATTCTTCTTTGCAAAACAGCTCCAGCTCAGTCACATTAGATGGACAGCGTTTGTGAACAGCAGTTTTCAGATCTTGCCACAGATTCTCAATTGGATTTAGATCTGGACTTTGACTGGGCCATTCTAACACATGGATATGTTTTGTTTTAAACCATTCCATTGTTGCCCTGGCTTTATGTTTAGGGTCGTTGTCCTGCTGGAAGGTGAACCTCCGCCCCAGTCTCAAGTCTTTGGCAGACTCCAAGAGGTTTTCTTTAAAGATTGCCCTGTATTTGGCTCCATCCATCTTCCCATCAACTCTGACCAGCTTCCCTGTCCCTGCTAAAGAGCACCCCCAGAGCATGATGCTGCCACCACCATATTTGACAGTGGGGATGGTGTGTTCAGAGTGATGTGCAGTGTTAGTATTCCGCCACACATAGCGTTTTGCATTTTGGCCAAAAAGTTCCATTTTGGTCTCATCTGACCAGAGCACCTTCTTCCACATGTTTGCTGTGTCCCCCACATGGCTTGTGGCAAACTGCAAACGGGACTTCTTATGATTTTCTTTTAACAATGGCTTTCTTCTTGCCACTCTTCCATAAAGGCCAACTTTGTGCAGTGCACGACTAATAGTTGTCCTATGGACAGATTCCCCCACCTGAGCTGTAGATCTCTGCAGCTCGTCCAGAGTCACCATGGGCCTCTTGGCTGCATTTCTGATCAGCGCTCTCCTTGTTCGGCCTGTGAGTTTAGGTGGACGGCCTTGTCTTGGTAGGTTTACAGTTGTGCCATACTCCTTCCATTTCTGAATGATCGCTTGAACAGTGCTCCGTGGGATGTTCAAGGCTTGGGAAATCTTTTTGTACCCTAAGCCTGCTTTAAATTTCTCTATAACTTTTTCCCTGACCTGTCTGGTGTGTTCCTTGGACTTCATGGTGTTGTTGCTCCCAATATTCTCTTAGACAACCTCTGAGGCCGTCACAGGGCAGCTGTATTTGTTCTGACATTAGATTACACACAGGTGCACTCTATTTAGTCATTAGCACTCATCAGGCAATGTCTATGGGCAACTGACTGCACTCAGACCAAAGGGGGCTGAATAATTATGCACACCCCACTTTTCAGTTCTTTATTTGTTAAAAATGTTTGGAATCATGTACGATTTTTGTTCCACTTCTCACGTGTACACCACTTTGTATTGGTCTTTCACGTGGAATTCTAATAAAATTGATTCATGTTTGTGGCTGTAATGTGACAAAATGTGGAAAAGTTCAAGGGGGCCGAATACTTTTGCAAGCCACTGTATCTGATCCTTTGGCTTGTAATCATAGCAGAATGTGATGTCAGAGGATCTGACATTTTTACTCCAACTAGTGTACATGGTGATCTGACAAAGGGCACTGTAGGGTACATGCAGCCAGCCAGGAATGGCACAGGTGATGGTAGCCTGTGAAGGGAACAGTGGCACGCTCATTTCCTCCGAAGTACTAGGGCCTTTTGATCGGGCAAGAGAGATTAAGCCTCAAGCCCCCCTCACGAGGGTTACATCACGTGTCGATGGAAGACGAGATTTTTGAAAAATGGTTTCCCCGTTTTGAGGACAATGGTCTGCTGTGGCTACCATATTTCCAACACAATTCTTTGGCTCTTACTTCATCTAGAAGGGAGGTTGGAATGGGTAATTCCAATCAATCAGCTAGTCAAAAAAAATGTTCTAATAACACCAGAAAATCAAGGGCTAAGAGCAAATCCATATAGCCTTGATGCATAATCTGCTGGAGTTCCAAGGCACTGTGCATCCCTCTATTTCGGGCTCCAAGGAGCATTGATGACGAAAAACAAGAAAAATAAAAATATGGCAAATAAACCCCAAAAGACACTGATTAGAACTCGAAACTTAATTACTTCATGGAAAGTCTTGTGACGCTGACAAAAAATGACGACTGGCCAAAATGTATCATCATCGAATCCACTTCTCGTGACTTTCACCCAAAAGGGCATTGCAAGTATAGCAGGAACAGTAAAAGAGGTGAAATTACTTCGAAACGGTCAAACACTTATCGAATGCTACAAGAAAGCTAGTTCAGAGAATCTTCCAACTAAGATGCAAGCAAGAGTCCCTGTGAAGACCTCACCACACCCAAATCTAAACCACAGTAAAGGAGTGACTCGTACCAGAGACTTAGATGAGGTGAACAAAGATGAAATTCAACAAGTACTTAAACCTCAAAGTGTCAAAAGGGAAAAGAATCATCATTAGAAGAGATGGAAGAACATTTAGAACAAATACCTAAATCACCTTTAACAAACGGAAAACTCTAGATAAACTTTTGATTGGATATCCAATAGCCAGTGGACCAATTGTGATAAATCATCAAAGTGTTGCACTGTTCAGGAAGCCATTCACCTGCCTCTAAACAATGGCCAATGTTGATCTGGGAGAAAGAGTAGTTAAGCTCTACCTAAGTGCAAATGAAAATAAAAAGCTCTTGTGTGTGAAAGTTTGGTGATTGGAAAATCCCGAGAAGTGGATTCGATGATGATACATTTTGGCCAGTCGTCATTTTTTTTGTCAGTGTCACAAGACTTTCCATGAAGTGATTCAGTTTCGAGTTCTAATCAGTGTCTTTTGGGGTTTATTTGCCATATTTTTATGTGTGTTTTTTCATCATCAATACTCCTGACCCACCTTGGAGCCCAAAATAGAGGGATGCACAGCGCCATGGAACTCCAGCAGATTATGCATCAAGGCAGATTTTAGCAAAAAGATTTGCTCTTACCACTTGATGATCTGGTTTTATTAGAACACTTTTTTTGACCAGCTGACTGACTGGAATTACCCATTCCAGTGGGGTTCTTTTTATACACACCTATTAATTAATCCAATTAAAACAAACAAAAACTTGATTACTAATGTTTCATTCAGCACTTCAAGTAATTTTTTACACAAGCAACAAGACTGGACTTGGGGGACTGTATGTGGCTGTACTATACTTTTGTCAAATGAGAATGGCCCAGAAAAAAATGTAATCAGAGGGCTGAACAACTGACCAGTCAGCAATCCACAAGTTTCCACGCTTTTTTTTCTGAACAAAGAAGAGTCTGCTTTTAGAACATCCGCATGGGTACTAAAGAAAGAAAGAAAGAGTACAGAACATGGTCGAAAAGCTAGTTTCTGGATATGTTTTATTAGCAGAGCTCATCTACATCTGATTGAGAGATATGGCACAATTTTTACAGCTGAATTTGCTTTGTTTACCTTTGTACACAGAACTCCAGTTTTGAGGCATATCTTACAATATAACAAACAAGTATTTTTACTTAGTACAAATATATGTACTAACTATATGTACAATTTTTTTTCAACACAACTGACATTTGTATGTGCGTTTCTGACGTTTGAATTTGCAGATTCTGGAGAAGGTGAAGAAGAGGAAGGTACCAGAGGACTCAGAGACTGATATCTCTCAGCGTCAAAACCCTGACAGTCCGAGGAGCCTCAGGTAAGAAAAGAGCCTCAGGAGGTCTGATCTTCAGCTGAGGTTTTGAAGTGGTATTTATGAACTGACTGTTTGCAGGAAGCGCTCTCGTGTTTCTAAAGACGATGATGACGTGGAGATGACTCAAGATGGAGAAGAATGTGATCCTTATGAATTCACTGGGGAGGGAAACTGTATGTTCTCATTTACTTTTCGGTGATGGTTTTAAATATAGCCCCTAATCAGAATTGTTTAGAGCCTGATAAAATTGATTTACAGTTTCCTTCACCAAGTTACATTTAATGGATTTGAATATATAAAATATTTGAACCCTTAACTCTAGAATGAACGGGCATCGAAAATATCTTCTAGATGAAAGATTGTACAAAAATGGGTTTTTGGTTATGTTAATCATGGTAACAACATAAAAATATTGTCACAGACCACTTCCTGGCAGCCAAACTGTTAACCGTAGCATCTAAATTAATAGAACTCTATTTTGGCTTTGAAAAATACTGGAGACATGGGAGTTGTTTATATAACTTGGAGTTAAAACAGGAATGCTATAATATGTCATCATCGCAACCAAATTGCAACACCTCTGTCTCAGCCTAGGAAAATCGTAGAGAAATGGGGATGGGTTTATTTTACTCATGGTGACATGCGGAACATTAGGTTATGTCATGGGCCCTTCTGTAGCAACCAATATTTGGCATATCTCTTTCTCCGAAAATCATATCTTTAGAAAATCATAGAGACACAGGGCTTGGTTTAGCGTGGTTTTTACATGTGAAATTGCCAAACCTTTAAACGGCACTAGTACAAGCCAACATCAAAGCTTGCATGCAAACTTTAGCCATCTAGTTATGACCTGAAACATGTGCAATACTTTTGCTTAGCATTTTCACCCTAATTGAAGAGATTTGACCGTTTATAAAAAGGAATAGAATTCGGTAGAGAGAAAAGGGAAATAAAAAAAAGTGCTAGCTGTTTGACCATTATTTCGATGAGCTTTAGGTCTTGGGTCACACTGGTGTCCATAGATGTTTTCTTTGTTGAGGGGCAACAATCATTGTTGAGAAAAATCACAAACAAAAAAATGCATTTGTTTTTAATCACAATTAAGGGCTTCAAAACAACTTGCTCAAATGAGAACCAACACTAACTCTGCTGCTGAGAATGTTCATCTGACTAGACTCTGCTCAGAGTATACCGCACAAATTTCTTTAGGAATAAATAGCTGCCACGACATGAAGCTAAGTGTTTCGTTAGGTCAAGACAGAGATTTGAACACAATGATTGGACACTAGACCAGAGGAATTCTATTTTAAAACATTTTGTTTCACTTGCTGTGACTATACGATTTCAAGGAATACCCATGTTTTGTCTGGTTAAATATTTCCCTGCAGCTCAGACGAGTCAGAGAAGCAGGCCGGCATCTCAGAGGAGCAGTCAAAAGAAGACGGTTGAGCTCAATCAGGGCAGGTACAGAAAATATGCCAGACCTCATAGAAGATGACCTTGCAACATCTATAACATGTCTTGCTATAATGTTCAATTGCTTTCAATACTGCTGCCATATTTCTATTCTTTTTAGTTCATCTGGCTATTTACAGTGCTGTCTACACCCCACTACATTTGTCAGAAAACATTTAGTTTCCTTTCAGAATTAACATTTTCTTTGAGATATTTATCAAACAGGATTTGTTAATTTGTACAGACAAGTCATTTTCCTAAGAAATTAATTCAAGCCCATGTTTGCAAAAATGAATGCTTCCTCCCATTTTTATGCTGTCAGAAGTAGCTCCCCATGGTAGAAAAATGTCACAAAATCTGAGAAAGGAAATCACTTCTTTACACAAAAAGGCGGGGGCTACAAGATCAACAAAGCTTTACATGTCAGTCAAAATACTGTAACAAAAGTGATCCAAAAATTAAAATCTCACAGGAGCATCTTCTGATGAGAAGGGTTGAAGAAATTTACCTGCAAGTTCACTGAGGAACCCTCGCCCAGGAAGGAAGCCCATGCAGTGAAATTACTGAGACTATACTCTGGATCACAATTTTTGAAACTAATGATTTTAAAATTGTATGACCTTGAAATGGCGAGCTGTAGGAAACATGGTAATCACACTGTGCACTTTTCCTGGACAACAATGATATAAAACACATCTAAAGCTACTGCTGCTTTTCTCAAAAAGAACAGGGTGAAGGTGATCGAATCTCCATCCATTATTCAGCATGTTTATTCGATGCCTAGTAGACTTGGTGTTCTCCTTAAAAATCAGGATTTGGAATTTGTTCAGTGAGCTACTTATTAAATTTATTCTTTTTTAAGGTGTTCTCATTTTTGCTGAGCACTTTTTACTTGTACACAACAGATCTAACACACTGTTTAAGTAGATATGCACACCAAAAGGTGATTGATTTGGGGAATGGTATCATGAACGTTTATGATGTGATGGCCAAATATGGTCCCCTTTATACAGAATTATTGCTCTGCGTTCCCCATCTCCGAGTGAACAAATAGAGGTACCACCTTGGTGAATCACAAATGTGTGCCCCTGAGCAGCATCTATGCCCCATGGCCAATATTGTCTTAGGTGGGAGTGATGTTTGATTAATGTTCAAAAGGTTCTACATCAGAAGTGTGCTTGTATAGTAGACCACAAACACATAACATTGACCGTTCGGCAATTCAGAATGGAAGGAAATGCTTTCATGAGGAGCAGCAATTCGTGTGCTTCAGCTCTTGTGTTTTAGTACAACAAAATGTACATAAGCTATGAATAATGTGACCATTGGCTTGTATGATCATTCTAGGCTCAAAGTGTTCAAGACCGCTCTTCTGAACGTATTCAAGGCGACCCACTCTCAATCGGTTTCTGTGCCGGATCTGCTGACTCACATCAACAAAGGGCAGGACGAGGAGTTTGACCAAAGCGAGGTCAACCTCCTGCTGGAACGTATGCAGGATGACAACCAGGTCATGCTTTCTGAGAATGTGGTCTTTCTAATCTGAAGAACAACTTCTACTCTTTGAGCTGTTAATACAAAAGTATTTATTATTTACCTGCACCAATAAACTGTGAGCAATGACACCATTTTGATGTTTTATTCTGTCAAAAAACTATTTGTTCTTCATTGGGTCCAGAATGTCTGTTCAAAGAAGTCTTGTCAGGAAGCCAAAGCTTTTCAGTCCAGTGTCTTTGAAACGGAGGTCCTCCTGAAGACGGAAAGGAGATTAAGTGGATGTTTTTTGTAACTGTTGGGTATCAAAATGTAGAAAAAAATCTTTCTATAGGGACTCTTAATTTTATTGATGACAGAAAAATTTGTGTGTGTGGGTAGGACAGATTTCAAGACATTTCACAGAGGAATGAGGACCCTCCTCAAAAAATACCCTTATAAACCCTTTTCTCAGTGAGTTGTAATACTTGTAGTATGTAATAATTTAGAATGTTATGCCATCATCCTAAAAATAAACATAAAACCTTTTCTCAACATTTTATGAAAATGCCGTTTAAAACATAAAAAGTGCCGCAAAAACTGGCGTAACAACATAAACGCCAAAAAGACAACGAAAAAAGCCACCCAAAACGCCATTATTAACGCTGTTTTTTTCACCCCAATAAAACTGCTTATATCACCGTCGGCTTGCCACAGAGTTTAGAGTGGCGCTTTGGACAGTCATAAACGCTGTTTCATACATAGTTTGTCTGCATAATGACCTCCTCCCCCTCATTTACACAGCGAGTAAGATTGAACTGCTCTCTCCCAAAAATCCCCAGGGTCCCATTAGGCCCTGTGAAAAGCAATGCTTCATTGTATCATCACCATACTCTAGATATAGTATTAAGACTCTAAAGGGCACAATCTAAGCTTTCATTGACCCAGCTGAGACCTTTACAGGGCCTAAAGGAACCCATCTCATACCGTATTTCAACAGGTTTCATTGAAATATCGGGCCTTCATGGTTTGTTACTTTGTTCAAACAACTCAAAACTCTAGATTCAGATTCCTTAGGTCGTACCGAGCATAAAGCGCTCTCAATGACCCCTCTATAACCTTCAGAACCCATGCTAGAGCCCCTTGAACTCCTAAAAACTCACTTTTTTTTCCAAAGTGAGTTTTACACCTTTAGAAAATTACATAAAATCAATGCTTCATTGAACCCTCACTATACTGTGGATATAGTATCAGGACTCTAAGGGGCACAATTTAAGTCCCTATTGACCCAGCGAGGGCCTACAAAGACCCATCTTGTACCGTATTTCAACAGGTTTTCATTGAAATATCCATTGGTTCGGGCCCTCGTGGTCTAATGCTTTGTTTAAACAACTCATTACTCTAGTTTCAGATTCCTTAGGTCGTACTGAGAATAAAGAGCCCTCATTGATCCTTCTATCACCTTTTAAACCCATGCTAGAGCCCATTGAACTCTGAAAAACTCACTTAGGCGTTTTGCCTGATTTTACACCTTCAAAAAATCATATACTGCGACCTTCCAGTTAAAAGGTTTCTGGTTGAGGCTCGCCAGCTTGCATGTTCCCCCCTCTGTTTCCGTGGATTTCTTCCCGGTTTCATAAAAATGTGTCAGGTTCATTTAACAATCTAAATCCCCCTTAGTGTGACTGTGTGAGTGAATGTGCGTGTTGTAATAGCTTATATAATAATGCATTCATACTGTTGCATTTTGTAAAAGAAAAATCCTATTGCAGCGATTTAATTCAGGTTAGATAATATGAAGTAATTGGGTTTCAAAATGGCAGGTCTGTCAACCTTCGAGAAAGCAGAGTAATTGAAGCCTATCTGAAAGAGGGGTAACTTTTACTCAGAGTTAGTTGCCATGGTAACTTACTCTGTGAACCTAACCGGGTCACGAGCAGGTTTTATTCTCTAAACTCTGAGTTTCTGTCGGTCTCCTTCCCTTTTTTAAAGACAAAGTAGTATTTGTCGCCTTAGTCATTCATTGCCTCCATTTTGCACACAATGAATATGCCAAAAATAATTCTCTTATTAAATCAGCCACCACGAAAAAAATAAAGAAATAAACAATTCACAACAATTTATTTGGTCTTTATTTTGTAAACATTAATAAGCAAATGTCACGTTTCCATATTCTTTCAAAACTTTTAAATAATTCACTTATCACAATACACACAGTAGCTTGTGTTTCAGGATCTCAATCTTTATATCTGATTTTAGGATCTGTCGATCAAAGTATATATTTTCTTTATTTTTTTCATTAGTTTAAGTAGATGCAGTCTATATAACTCCTTTACTGGTAACTGAAACTAAAATACATTGTGTTGTACATGACTTCCTATGAATGAAACCCTGGCATTTACTGTACATCACTGAACTCTGCACTTGTGTCCTGGGGAGTGACTGGCTCTGATGAACACTTTGCAGGAGTTCCCTCAGCCACTGGCCTTCCAGTGTTCAGACTCAGAGCCATCTCCTCAGCATTTGTGAGTGGTGGTGGTGGAGGACCTCTTCCTGTCTTCTGATGAGCCTCTGATTTCTTTCTTATGACTGAAGAGACATCAAATGAAAAAGAGCACAGTAATAGACATGTATTTGTATTTACATAATAAATATGACAAATATCCATGACATACACAAACCTTTCTTTTTCAGCTGCTGTCATGTTTTTTTTATACCTGCAGGATTGCACCTACATGAAAAATACAACTAGATGCAATACCATAGTTTTAAGTTTTATCTTTGATAGTATAATAAATAATCTGCTTAAATTCAACACCTTCAACAGGGACATATACAGTAACCAGATTGCAGCGAGGACTACTTGGGTTACGCACGGAGGCCCACGGCAGCGGGCGGGGCCAAGCGCCTTCGCTCAATGGGCGGGGCCAAACGATGCAGCGGAGCTGATAATGCGTCGAGCGAAGGTAAGAATTGCTTTCATCATTATTCTGCCTTTTCTATAGCACACAAGATTTTTGCATTTGGCTGTCTGCATTAGAGCACCATCCTGTCGGCAGAGTAAACGTGCATGTTGAGGAGAGACCGCGATAGCGGGATAACCTTGCCACTCCTTGCAGTTCTGTGAAGCCCTGGTCAGACTGATTACATATTACAAATATTATCCGTCCATCACGAACTGAATTTAACTGTAAAGGTCCAAAGAAATATCTGGGATTAATTAACAATCCTTTGAAATGCTCGTGGTTCTATATCTGAACAGATTATTTGTGTAGCAAACCAAGTAAAGTAACTGCAGAACATCCTTAGCATACCCTCAATTACCCAGTGTCTCCTCAATGTACTGGTAAAGGTTTTGATGCCACTACACTTACCTCATTTTTCTTTTTATAAAACGGAATTTTAATATTGTAACTTCTGGTCTAGACGTAAAAAACAATTATGAACAATTTAGACTGCTGTTGCAAGTCATAATCATATTTCAATAATTCAGAAATACACAGAAAGATTTTCTTGATTATTATTGTTGTCACAGGCTTTTCCTAAACACTCCAAATAATCAAGCTGAACAGTTTGCCTAGTTATAAATGTCTATTTTTACATCTGCTTTTACCCTCCCTTTCGATGACCTCATTCTCAGTGAGTTGGGAGTTAATGAACACTGATATTGACAGCACCAAGCTGCTCTGATGGGCAACCCAGCAAACATAGTCCTGACGTCAACGTTGAAATGACGTTGAAATTCGGTCAGAATCCGAGGGTCCGAGGGTGTTCAAATCAGACAAAACAAGTTCTTCAGAGAACTTATTGAAAATGCATTAATATGCAACTGTACATACACAGTAAACCCTATCAGGTTGATTGAACTTTAAAAAGTAGAGCAACTCGTTGCCCTAAAATTTGACATTTTTGTCCCATTTTAACCGCCGCTTGATTTAAGTTAGGTGTACATAAGATTTCCAATGTATTACGTTTAAACTTGATCAAGTATTTCAATTAAAACAAGTAATATGATTTAGTTGAATGAACGTTACAATCTAGTGTACTGAATTTAAAGTCCAATAGAGTACAATAAAAGTAAAATTTAAATTAAAAATGTTCTATATACATAAAAACTGTACCTAAGTTAAGTACACTAAATAGTTACATTTTCAAAGTAAAATCAAGCTATTCTGAAGTCAAAGTCAATAAAAGGCTAACATAAGAATGAATGGGAACATGTATTTGAATGAACTGACCATTTATTTAAATATTTAACTTTTTAACAATGTTAAACCTTTTCATATAAGAAAACATACAGGAGGTCAGAATAGTCGGCAAACTGTAACAAAAAAACACCAAAAATGAAAACGTACTTATCGATCACTAACCAGTTCTGAACCTGTGAAGATTTCTTAGACCAACCAGATTTTGGGTTGACGTTAAAAGACAGTAGCAGGGCCTTTCAACTCTTTCCTACAGAACTTGCTGAGTGAAAAGAAAGGTACAGTGGTACCCCGAGATAAAAATGCTTCGAGATACGAAAATTATAAATGTCTATTTTTACATCTGCTTTTACCCTTCCTTTCGATGACCTCATTCTCAGTGAGTTGGGAGTTAATGAACACTGATATTGACAGCACCAAGCTGCTCTGATGGGCAACCCAGCAAACATAGTCCTGACGTCAGAATAGTCAGAATAGTCGGCAAACTGTAACAAAAAAACACCAAAAATGAAAACATACTTATCGATCACTAACCAGTTCTGAACCGGTGAAGATTTCTTAGACCAACCAGATTTTGGGCTGACGTTAAAAGACAGTGGCAGGGCCTTTCAACTCTTTCCTACAGAACTTGCTGAGTGAAAAAAAAGGTACAGTGGTACCCCGAGATAAAAATGCTTTGAGATACGAAAGGTCTCGCTGAAAAATTTTTTGCTTCAGGATGCGAAGAAAAATTCAAGATGCGAACAACTACAAGCAGTTCTACTGTATTGTCCGCTTGTTTGTACGATGTTGCGTTGTGGTTCCGGATTCTTGTGCTCCTATCTCCCAGTGCAAAAGGGGTCTGCTTCAAAACACTTCAACAACACAGGAAAACATTATGTATAGATTACTAATAATGTATTATAACAAATGTTAGAGTCAAGGTGTCGTAAAATAAATAATGTTTATAACGTGGAAAGTGCTGTTCTGTAGCTCAACTTAGAGAAACCCAGTGACTAGACCCAGAAACCAAGCATCTCTCCATCTGTCTGCACTCGTGATTGAAATCGTGTTGGTGTCAGTAATTCATGAAATATCTCAAGAAAGTTAACTTTCATACGTGGTGCTGTAATGTTTTCTGCATCCGTTCCACCTCCTCCAACACATCGCTACACTCAAGGTTTTCACATTTGTGTACATATTACGTATTTTGCTTGTGTTTTATTCTGTTGTATTATCATTTATTACATTAACAATGTGTAAATTTAAGGATTGAAGAAACGTTACTTGATTTTTCTCTGGTTTTCCATTTTTTCATCTACTTATTCTGTTGTTTCTGAGAGCCGTCGCACGGATTAGGTGTTTTACATGTAAAACTTGCTTCGAGATACGAAATGTTCGACATACGAACATCACCCTGGAATGGATTACTTTCGTATCCCGGGGTACCACTGTATTGGCCATGCATTTTGTGAAGTCAAGACGCAATACATTTACAAAACAGCTAGAATAACCCTGGCCTTGGCAATGTATTCAAATTGTCCATAACACTTCTACAAGATGTTTCCCATCAAGCATGGGTGGATGTAGGACTGGAATCAAAGATTAAGAATGAGCCAACATACATTAAAAAATTAAATAGACATTCTCAAGCAGGTTTAAGTTTAGATAACGGTATCCAGATAAGCACGAATGTGACAAAGAGGACAAAAGTTACATGTGTCTCAACATGGGACTGATAAATGTTCATGTTAACATTATTTATGTTTACTTTAACATTATAAATGAACTTACCCATATTGGCGAAATATGCTTAACTAATTCTATTAAAAGCAATTATAGACAACAGAAGCCAAATTATTT
This sequence comes from Danionella cerebrum, assembly GCA_007224835.1. Taxonomy (NCBI): domain Eukaryota; kingdom Metazoa; phylum Chordata; class Actinopteri; order Cypriniformes; family Danionidae; genus Danionella; species Danionella cerebrum. The sequence goes on along the minus strand of SRMA01026518.1, from coordinate 4,710 downwards.
GATACAGGCTGTTCAGTCATGATTTTGATCGATGCTTCCATTTGTTTAATGCTGTAACTACCTGCCACAAAATTTACGTAAGTCAAATGTTGAACATAATACAAAGGAATTAAAACATTAATGGCTAATTTATAGGGATGTAATGGTACGCTAAAATCGTATTCGGTTCGGTACAGTCTTGGAGAGTTCGGTTCGGTTCATTCGGTTCAGTACAAAACAATAAGAACTTACATAATCTTTATTTTGAAAAGCTGCCAATACACAATAGAATTCTTGCATAAAATAAATAAAAGTGACACTTTTGGGTGATATTTTAAATAAATTGCACTCTTTATTAAGAAAAACACATTTTTTTAAATAAAAAATGAAATACTGCAACTAGTTAGGATAGATAGGATAGATTAACCTATCCACATTTTCTGAAGAGAGCACAGATCTGGTTGCAGTGACAATATCTCCAGCAGTAGAAAATGTTGATGTGTTGCCTGCCACAAACCCGATCTCCGTGGAACAATGTCGGCATACAATTTTACATTTATCCACTCGTCTATCCCCGTTATGTATTTTAACAGAGAAGCCAAAGTGTTCCCAAATAGGAGACCGTAGTGAGGTGGGAGGGTCTTCAAGCTCTGGCTTCTCTTTCGCTGTTGCCATTTCTCACAGCTACCCGTGCAGCTCTACTGTGCGTCACTCAATAGCGTCCGCGCGGAAACTCGCCTAGGAACAATGTTCCGCTGCGCTTAATATCGCGCTAATAATAAATGTATATTATTTAATCAAAAAAATATACCAAAACGGTACGCAAGTGTACTGACGGTTCAACGGTTCAATACATCCCGTGAACAGTTACACCCCTACAAATTAGTGATTGAAAGTTTAAGCTTCAGTGATTATTTGAAAGTAATGAGCAATGCATTCATTCACTTACCTCACAGTTGATATGAAGCTTAAAATCGGTTACATGAATAAAAAAAAAACATTTTGTACCAAGCTTTTAACATGTTTTCTTCTGCTGTAAGGTTAATCTATTTAACACAGGTGTCTTTTTGAATCACAGGGTATTTTGAATTATGCATTAGAGTCAAGCATGGACTGGCGTCGGGTACTGGTCAATTTAATTATTAAATAAAAGGTTTATGGGGCCCATTTCTATCGGCCTGCTTCAGACAAAATGCAACCCATTGGTTGATTGTTTTTAATGAAATTTATTAAGTCCAAAATATGCAGTTCTGCTGGGGAAAGCTTGGAATGCTTCAAAGTGATATCAGATTTGATTTCTCTCTTATCTTAGCAACTCTGCATTGTACTGCTTGTTTAATTTCACGCAAATCTCTATCAAATGCATATCTCAAATTCGTGTAAAAACCTGGATGAGTTGATAAATCTCTCACGAATAACTCTGAAACCATCTAAGAGAAAGGAAGAAGCAATTTGCGAAAGCATTACTGTGTGTGTATTAGCTGTTGCATGGCGGATCGTTTCAGGAAATACTGGTGCTCACCTGCTTATGGGAATACGTTTTGAGATTAATTTAGAGAATTTAATTAACTAAACAGATTTTTTGGTTTTGTGGAGTAAACCAGAGCACCTGGATGAAACACACGCAAGTACGGGAAGAACATGCAGACAGGAAGGACACCTTCTTGATATTGTCATGGACGTAATCTTCAGATGCTGCAGATGATGGTTATGTGTTTGCTTTTCAGACATGAGCACTGTTGGTCTGGTTGGATAGCCACAGTCTCAGGAAACAATGATGGCTGGGGTGAGAGAAGGCTTCGGTGCAGGATTCTCCTGGGTCCTCACAATGGGTACTAACCAATAACAGAGACAGGAAGCCAAAATAGTCATGAAGAGACCGAAGCGGCAGTCACAGCCCCTCAGTTTCCTTAACTTCTTCAGCCGAAAGCCCAAAACTGAGCCCCGCATCGAGAAGCCCAGTGGCCCTTTCAACAGGGAGGAAGTAGCCATCACTCTCATGCCCAGTGAGCAGGAGCGAGTGGAACAGGTAAGAGACAAAAAGCTATTTGCAAAAGCATTACTGTGTGTTTATTAGCTATTAAAAGAGCAATAAAAGAGAATCCCAATAAAAGAGACCGACACAGTAAAAATGGACATGGTCCGACTCGACTTGAGGCTCCAAACGTGCTGATACCAATTTCATGAATTTTGGACAAACGATTTGGGAATCTCCGGACCACTAGGGGGCGGAGTGACGAAACACTACAAGCAGCCTCAGATAATAAGTATCACAACATAGAAAAAGTTTGGTGTACATAGGCTAAAGCGTTGTGAAGTTATAGCCTATGTACACCAAACTTTTTCTATGTTGTGATACTTATTATCTGAGGCTGCTTGTAGTGTTTCGTCACTCCGCCCCCTAGTGGTCCGGAGATTCCCAAATCGTTTGTCCAAAACGATTTGGGAATCGTTGTGAGGCAAGCGTTGTGAAGCAGTCCAGTCGTTGAAACCAGGCAGCAAGAGAGTCCAGGAAGTGACATGGGGGGAGGGGAGGGAAGGTGGTGACAACATTGATGACGAAGAAGGAACTGTTTGGAGTTGTAGTTTTAATAGGGAACTTTGAAGGTCAGGTAAGTGGTTGTGGGTGATTTGAGTTGTTATCGGAGTCTAACACATATATATACAATCATTTTTGCGAGTTTTGTATAAGGATCATTCACTAATAATTCGATAACGGTTTGATGAATCAAAAATCCAAGAAATAACTTTTGTTTAGCATAGTCAGTAGATGATATGGACCGAATTTCATGAAGTTTGGAAAAAGTAGGTTTTACATAAAATTCAAAATGGCGGAAATGACGTCATTGGGCCAATTCGCCGTGAGCCAAGGAATCATAGGAAAGTAGAATTTCGTTGATAGGACTTACGGTTCAAAAGTTATTAGCATAAACGTGGGTGTAACTTTGGCCTATTGGTGGCGCTAGACGGTTTGGTTTGGAGACTTTAAATTCGGTCAGAGGTCAGAGGCTTGGCAGTAACTGGGCCAAATTTCATAAATTTCCTGCAAGCAGGTGATAGGGCTGCCATTGACTTCGCTGCAGAAGTGGAAGAAGAAGAAATGGAAGAAGAAGAAGAAGAAGAATAGGAAGAAACGGAACAAACACAATAGGTGCCTTCGCAGATTTGCTGCTTGGCCCCTAATAAAATATGAAAATCCAGTTTGAAAGGCCATTTTTTGTTTGGTTAAATTCAAATCTTTTACTTATTTATTTTTTCCTAATGTACAGCCTTTGTAAAACAAACTAAATCTAATAATCAAAGTAAATGTTTCAAGAACAACTGAGACAACATTATTATTAAGAAGCAATAAACAACTTTGGTTACAATCCTTCTGGAGTTGGATGTGACGTAGCGAATTACGATGTAAACCAAAAAAGCATTGATTGTTGACGTCATAAACATTTTCCTACATACTCGATAGGTTAAAATCTTACCTTTACATTTGAAAGACCCATTCTGAAAAGTGTATAATATGTGTCCTTTAACAATGTTTGGGTTACCACTGGAAGGCTATATCTTTATTGATTGGTATGACTAAATTGTTTTCCTTTTCGACTGAAAATGTGGCATTTTATCATGCATTCTGTGCTTCCTATCAGGACCACACTTTCTCTGACACCGGGCTGGAGGGCAGCAGCAATGCAGGAGACAATGCGGACAACGCTGGAGCAGATGCTGATGAGGGCAGTGCAGAGTATGCAAGCAAGAGCCCAGGAAGCGTCCAGACTCTGTCCACTTCCAGTCAGGAGCAGGTGCTGGAGTGTCCACTCTGCCTCCTGAGTCAGCCACAAACCCACTTTCCTAGCCTTTCCTGCTGCCAGCACCGGGCTTGCAATGACTGTTTGCGGCAGTACCTCCTCATTGAGATCTCAGAGAGCCGTATTTGTATAGCCTGCCCTCAGTGTCCTGAATCACTGGCACTGCCTGATGTGCGTGCTATCCTGGATGACAGGGTACTGCTGGAGCGCTTTGAAGAGTTCCAGCTGCGCCGTTTCCTGGCCGCCGACCCAGACACTCGCTGTTGTCCTGCACCTGACTGCAGGTTAGTAAAAACCAGGACAAATAAACATGAACAGGTGCCATAAAAGGTGTAATTGGGCTGCCATAGCCGAAAAAAGTGTTTGGTGACACCCTTGGTTATCACCCTTGTTAGAAGACAAATTTCAATGGTAACTGGTAAGATTACCTAGCCTCTCGTGGAGATCACTGTTAATTAATATTAAAGACTCGAGACGGACTGTAATGAACAGAAAGGAGACAGTTTATTGATGCATTCTCATAAATAGAAAAACACTTCAGTCACCTCAGGGTGTCTCTCTCTCTCTCTCTCTCTCTCTCTCTCTCTCTTTCTCTCTCTTTCTCTTTCTCTCTCTCTCTCTCTCTCTTTCTCTCTCTTTCTCTCTCTCTCTCTCTTTCTCTCTCTCTCTCTCTCTCTCTCTTTCTCTCTCTCTCTCTCTCTCTCTGCTTATATGTGTCCTTCCTCACAGTTACAGGCCGGCACATCATATTTTTTTAGCGGAATTGAATAACATTATTTAGTATTCGGATTATATGTAATGTTTACAATGTTCTATCACATCACACACCAACAGGAACATTTAGGTTGAGTCTCCTGGATATGATGGGTAAGCGCAGCACAGTTAAGTAGCAAATGGTAGAAACTTATGAAGCAGTCCAGTCGTTGAAACC
>SRMA01026517.1:8039-18308 GCA_007224835.1 Danionella cerebrum | reverse complement strand
GTGAATTCGTGAAGGCCAATAGATTGCGTTGGTGTTCTGCCTTTGACATGCGCTGTCTTTTAAACAGAGTCTGCTTTTACTTGTTCCCTTAGATTCTCCTGGTGAAATTCCCACGGTGGCGTTGTCCGTTTTGACGAGTTGATTTCTTCTGCTCGTCGCAGTCAGCAGGACAATGCCAGAAACACACAGCCAACGTCGGCGAGAGATGTGCGTGTGTTTATGAGAGCCGACCGCACTCCGAAAGCCACACTCAAGACTCACTCAGAGAACAACATGCGGGTAAAGTGCACGCGATGCCAGGCTGCCCAATAGCGGAAAGAGAGCAGATTTGGTGTCCAGCACACGTTTTGTTCGATGCGTTTGTAAAATGTACAAATTGTTTATGGTAAAATGTTAAAAATGTAAAAAAATAAAGAAACCAAAACAATCTTAGCTCACTTTTTGTACGTGTTTCATCTATAATTCGTACATTGGATATTGTGATTTTCTCGGGACCGTCGTAGAAGTGATCAGTTTGAAGTGTTTTGAACATTTCTTATATTTTTTTCAATTTAACAAGAAATCAGTCGCACTAAGAGAAAAACTAAAGTGTTGCCTATAAATGTTTACCGTTTACTACCTCGTTCGTTCATTGTCTGTATTCGTTGTGAAAATTAATGAACGCGATCTGTGTCTTTGCAGAGAAGAGTATCCTTCAATCGTAATCCGCTCATACGAGGTGTCAAAGCGGTGGCCCTTTGCATCAATCGGTACCCAGGAAGCCGCTCTCGCGTTTCCCAAATCCATCTTCCCTTTTCAGATTCAAAGGCTTATGGTGCCGGTGCCCGTTTCCAGCGCCGTTTGGGAAGATTGCGGGGTACGCCCTAGAATTGAGCCACTTCAATGATCTCGGCGCATGTTTCTGCTCTCGTGGAGTAAACCGGAGAAAACACGCTCACGAGAATGGGCAAGTTGCTCTCGGAAGGGCCCCGGCTGGCCTCGAACCAGCAACCTTCTCACTAAAATAGGAACAGCGATACCAGGCGTGCCGCTCGCAACAAATCATCTGCAATGTATTCACGTGAGAAAAATGAGATGGAGAAAAAAAAAGAAACGGACAAGCCTCTGTCACCCGAAAGCCCGTCGCTGGCACGGCTACACCGGCGTGATGCTGATGACGAGTCCCACCCCGACTCATCCGTGTCACAATGTAAAGTGCCCTCGCGTCAAGCACATTTCTCGAGTGTTCTTTGAAAGGACATAACAATTATACTAACACGAAGTATTGATTTTGCTCTGATGAACCCGGCTCGTTTGATCACTCGTTTTGGAATTGCAGAAACACAGCAGTTTGTGAAATTCGATTTTAAGTTATTGTATGGTATGATATTCATATTATTATTATTATTTAGGAGCTGGAAGGGCGTTTAAAAAACAATTAATGAGTGAATTATTATTATAGTGGTGGTGGTTGTTGTTGTTCTAATGCTGTTTATCTCTTTATTTTAGATACGTTTTTATTTTATTTAACGCTGTCAAATATGAAGCCGTGCGGAAGGAAGGAGAAAAAAAAAAGAAGGAAAGAAAAAAAAAAAAAAGGCAGGGTCCCTTCCTCCTCCCTCACCGCAATCCACCTAGACTTCAAACACATCGGTGAGCAGTTTCCAGCTCCCAAGCAGCTGAGACGTCGTGAGTCTTATATATGTGGTCCAATACGCAGAGCGTTTCGGTTGACGGTGACCAGAATTTTTCACGGTCTTCCCCAACACTCTGTTCGCGAGCAGCGTGCAGTTCTCGGTCGACGGCAGCTCTCGGGTCATTTGTTAACTTGTCTCGACGGAGTGGATTCAAGGTTTGTCTCAAACAGCGACCTATGCAAATGAGTTCAATCCTATAGGTCGCGTCGTCACGCTCGTCACGCCAGACTGTTAAACGTTTGTTTAGATTTGATGTCCATGTTTGACTCGCCTAAGAAATGCTTTTGTCTTTTATTTGAAGCTCGTGGTTAACTCGACGCTTAAAAACATCAAAACATTCATGGTGTGTATTTGTGTTTTTTTTTCTTTTCAGAGGTTCGCCACCTGAGGGCGCACACGCTCCAAAAACCGCAGAGAGAGAGAGAGAGAGAGAGAGAGAGAGGGCCAGGTTTGAGTAACGTTTTTTTGTTCAATTTCTCTCTGATCTCTTAGTCACTTTTGATAAATTACTGCTTGTGGGAGATTTTAATATTCATGTAGATGAACCAGGTGATGCCCTTGGACTGTCATTTATAGACCTAGTAAATTCATTTGGGGTTCAACAAAACATTTCCAGACCACCTCATAGTCTTATTAGGGAAATATACACCACTTATTAATTAATTTTTTCCTCTTTTTCGAGTTTCAACTTGTTGGTTTACTGTAAAGCTGCTTTGAGACACTGTCGGTTGTGAAAAGCGCTATATAAATAATCAAACTTGAACTTGTGTGCTATTGCGGCTGTGTATAAAAGAAAAAAAAAGGGATAGAGACAAGAAAATTCGAGACTTGTCTTTTTTCTCTCTAAAGATGGGTTGCAGCTATAACTACAGTGACAAAATTTAGCTTTGAGAGCAAAACTGACATTCCAAATGTGTCCGTGACTGCGGCCCTTTGGGCCTGTGCTAAGGCTCTTCTTTACAGTCGACGCATTTCACAAGAGCTAGCACTGTGGCTTTTCATCAAAAGGTCACTAGTTCGAGGCTAGCGGGCGGCTCCTGCTGGTTACAGATGCTAATGAGCCAAGTACGGGTTTCTTTTTCAGAAAGCAGCAGAAACGAAGGCTGTGACAGTGATTTCTCTCTCTCTCTCTCTCTCTCTCTCCCTAGTAGAAATGCTTTACAGAGTCAGTAAAGCACAGGGTTCTCTCCACGCCGCGACTGCGATGACGTGTCTGTGTGAATTCGTGAAGGCCAATAAATTGCGTTGGTGTTCTGCCTTTGACATGTGCTGTCCTTTAAACAGAGTCTGCTTTCACTTGTTCCCTTAGATTCTCCTGGTGAAATTCCCACGGTGGCGTTGTCCGTTTTGACGAGTTGATTTCTTCTGCTCGTCGCAGTCAGCAGGACAATGCCAGAAACACACAGCCAACGTCAGCGAGAGATGTGCGTGTGTTTATGAGAGCCGACCGCACTCCAAAAGCCACACTCAAGACTCATTCAGAGAACAACATACGGGTAAAGTGCACGCGATGCCAGGCTGCCCAATAACGGAAAGAGAGCAGGTTTGGGGTCCAGCACACGTTTTGTTCGATGCGTTTGTAAAATGTACAAATTGTTTATGGTAAAATGTAAAAAAAAAAAAAAAATAAAGAAACCAAAACAATCTTAGCTCACTTTTTGTACGTGTTTCATCTATGATTCGTACACTGGATATTGTGATTTTCTCGGGACCGTCGTAGAAGTGATCATTTTGAAGCGTTTTGAACATTTCTTATATTTTTTTCAATTTAACAAGAAATCAGTCGCACTAAGAGAAAAACTAAAGTGTTGCCTATAAATGTTTACCGTTTACTACCTGGTTCGTTCATTGTCTGTATTCGTTGTGAAAATTAATGAACGCGATCTGTGTCTTTGCAGAGAAGAGTATCTTCAATCGTAATCCGCTCATACGAGGTGTCAAAGCGGTGGCCCTTTGCATCAATCGGTACCCAGGAAGCAGCTCTCGCGTTTCCCAAATCCATCTTCCCTTTCAGAGTCAAAGGCTTATGGTGCCGGTGCACGTTTCCAGCGCCGTTTGGGAAGATTGCGGGGTACGCCCTAGAATTGAGCCACTTCAATGATCTCGACGCATGTTTCTGCTCTCGTGGAGTAAACCGGAGAAAACACGCTCACGAGAATGGGCAAGTTGCTCTCGGAAGGGCCCCGGCTGGCCTCGAACGAGCAACCTTCTCACTAAAATAGGAACAGCGATACCCGGCGTGCCGCTCGCAACAAATCATCTGCAATGTATTCACGTGAGAAAAATGAGATGGAGAAAAAGAAAGAAACGGACAAGCCTCTGTCACCCGAAAGCCCGTCGCTGGCACAGCTACACCGGCGTGATGCTGATGACGAGTCCCACCCGACTCATCCGTGTCACAATGTAAAGTGCCCTCGCGTCAAGCACATTTCTCGAGTGTTCTTTGAAAAGACATAACAATTATACTAACACGAAGCATTGATTTTGCTCTGATGAACCCGGCTCGTTTGATCACTCGTTTTGGAATTGCAGAAATACAGCAGTTTGTGAAATTCGATTTTAGGTTATTGTATGGTATGATATTCATATTATTATTATTATTTAGGAGCTGGAAGGGCGTTTAAAAAACAATGAATGAGTGAATTATTATTATAGTGGTGGTGGTTGTTGTTGTTGTTCTAATGTTGTTTATCTCTTTATTTTAAATACGTTTTTATTTTATTTAACGCTGTCAAATATGAAGCCGCGCGGAAGGAAGGAGAAAAAAAAAGAGAAGGAAAGAAAAAAAAAAAAAGGCAGGGTCCCTTCCTCCTCCCTCACCGCAATCCACCTAGACTTCAAACACATTGGTGAGCAGTTTCCCGCTCCCAAGCAGCTGAGACGCCGTGAGTCTTATATATGTGGTCCAATACGCAGAGCGTTTCGGTTGACGGTGACCAGAATTTTTCACGGTCTTCCCCAACACTCTGTTCGCGAGCAGCGTGCAGCTCTCGGTCGACGGCAGCTCTCGGGTCATTTGTTAACTTGTCTCGACGGAGTGGATTCAAGGTTTGTCTCAAACAGCGACCTATGCAAATGAGTTCAATCCTATAGGTCGCGTCGTCACGCTCGTCACGCCAGACTGTTAAACGTTTGTTTAGATTTGATGTGTCCATGTTTGACTCGCCTAACCTCTTAAGCCCTGAGGCCTATTTTCCGAAAATCCTATACTTTTACTTTTTAAGGCATTTCTCAGCTTTTACAAGGTCTAAACTGCAAATCTTGGTATCAAAATGAAGATAGGTTCTGGGGGAGTGGTGTGGATGAGTTAATTTGACAGTCAAGAACACTGGGTAAGAGTAATTGATGTTGGAATGGCCAAAAAATGAACTCCGCCTAAAAAAAACCACGTTTCCTCCAATATCTCCTTATTTTACTTGTAACGAAGCAAATAAACACAATCAATTGTAACAACTACATGTCAAGGACATGTGTAGCATGTTTGGTGTTCATACTACAAGAAACTAATATTCTGTAAAGGTTTTGATTGAACAAAGTTCAGGCGTAATCCATGTTGGCACAATAATTGAAATATGGAAAAAATCTTGTCCAAAGCTTCAGCTACGTTCATAGTCTTCTTTTCTTGCTTACGGGACATGATTTCAGCAAAAAAACTCATGAAGAAACGCTGTAAAAGGGTGGTGGAAGCTCATTTACCCCATCTTGCTGCGCTTTTGGAAACGTTTCACTCACAAACGCTTTGACGTCGAGCTTCTGCGTGTCCGTACCCCCCTCCCCCCCCAGACCATCTATCCAATCTGGGAGCTCTATATATATCGCTCTGATTCTGATGAAGCCAATGAGATCAACCATTTTGAGACTGACGGGATCGCTAACGAATCACACGACGCGCAGCGTGGAGAGACCACCTCTTACGCACGGGGAGTCATTCCATATTTGGTGACGTCATGACGCCACGGAGCAACAGAAAAAAAATCAAAAATGGCGTTTGCGCGAAGCTATCGACCGGAAATAACAACAAACGGACTCTTATCGCTATGGAAATAACTTTTTGTTGAAAAAACGGCAACGGTAAGACAAGATTTACCGTATTTTTCGGCTCATAAGACGCACCGGCACATAAGACGCACTCAATTTTTAAAGAGGAAAATCCAGAAAAAAAAGATTCTGAACCAAATACTGTTGTAAAATATTTTATATCAACTGTAAAAGTTAACAGCCAAACATGTAACATGAACAGACAGTAAACAGTAAAAGTAACAAAAAAAAGGCTGTAATGTTTTTCTTTGCCCCACTCATCACTCTAAAGTCCACCATTCGTTATCACCATCACTGTTCCAGTGCAACACTGTCACCACATTACTAATAATAGCCAGTAACATTGTCACTACATTACTAATAATATCTAGTAAGATTGCCCCCACATTAGTAATAATACAGTGGTTCTCAAACTTTTTTTAGTCGAGCCCCCCTGTAATCAAACACTCCCTAATTGCAGAACATGTTACTTACGTTTGTTATCTCGTATGTACATGTGTGAGATGTACCGTTGAGAGATGATTTGAGTTTGAGTTTATTAAAGAAAAGTTTCAGTCATTGAGATCGCTTTGATACATATTCGTTTTGACGCCCGCGAGAGAGAGAGAGATAGAGAGCGAGCGCTGGAAACAAGCGTATGCTTTTTGTTCTAATATAAATCCTTTTGATTTTTTGTCAGCTTATGAAAACCCAAATAACTCCAAAGGATCAAACTGTCCAAGATTGTGAAACTGTCCAAGTGAATGTTTAGCGGAAATAAAAACCTCACAGACTGAAGACGATGCTTATCGATCATCATCTTATTGTCAGGCTCAAAAAACATAGCAGACAAACTATGAGCTGTGCCATTTCACATCTTGAAATGTATTTTAGCGTGAGAAAACGGGTTTGTAGCGTGAGAGATCACTCAAATGCGAGAGTCAGCTGATCTCTGTAGCTTCGCTCGTGACGTAAGTATGGATGCGGATGCCAAAGGCATTGTGGGAAATGTAGTTTTTCCCCCGTTTTCGTTACGTCCGCGCAATGGCAGAGATGGGCGATGATGTCAGCGCGCAGCGCTTGGTAAACAAATATGGCCGCGGCTTCGGCCTAGCTCCGGAGCTCTTACACCTCTCAAAGGTAAACAAGGTAAGGTAAACAAAACGATCTCAATATGGATACATATTGCACATAAACAAAAACGCGGTCATGAATTATACTCCGGAATATGTTGTTGTTTATTTGCATGGCGTTCGAGCTGTGGTTCACGAATATGAAATTGAATTAGATAAGTTTTTAGAGGAGTTTCCGCTGAACACAACAGTATTTAATATGTCTAGGTTATTCTCAGTGTTAGTGAGCTATGAGGGAAAATGTAACGCACAAGGGGGCAAGTCCCCGGTACCGGGGACTCTCGGGCTTAAGAGGCTAAGAAATGCTATTGTCTTTTGTGCTGTTCAAGACTAATTTATAATTTTGTTAAAAAAAGTGAAATTTATTATTTGCAAGTTTATCTGGGTTCATAGTTACGTTGTCGTAGTTTATGTAAGGTATAGGGCTTTTATTTTGAAGGTCTTATAGGCGGAAGTGATTCTTCTTCGCGGTTCTCCGTTCGAAAGCACAAAGACTCACGCCCATCCACGAGTGATGCCAACACGACTCTGTTTACTCCTTTCTATTAGGTGAGTTACAATGATTACCTATGCCTACCTTTATCGCTAAAGTGAAGTTGTGAATGGATAAATCAGTCAGAATGAAAATCGTAACATGTTATACTGTTGAATGAATGAATTGCGCTTGTAACTATTGGATCCACTTTGTATGCTCCGTATAGTCTTGCCTTGTGTTTGATGTGAGTTGCTAATTTATTAAGACGGTTTTAATGGGTTCTAAATGGCACATAATTTGTACACCAGGGGTTTAATGTCATTTTTGTAAAAAGAGATTTTTTTTTAGTTATATAGCTTTGATGAAATTGTTGTAGATAATGTGTGGTTTGAATTGACAGTTGGTTTGTGGTGAATTAAGATTGTGTAGATATGGGAAGTTTTTTAATCATGGAAGAGAAAAGGGTTATCAATGTGGGTTCATGCATTTAAATATGTATTGGTGTTTAGTTGAGATGACTTTATTGTTGAACAAGGACGAAATCTGTGGGTAAAAATGGACAGTGATCTGAAATTCGATGTGCAGATCAAATCAATTGTCAAGTCCAGTTTTTATCATTTACGACAACTAGCCAAAGTCAAGCCATTTTTATCAAGACATCATTTTGAGATTTTAATCCATGCTTTTATCTCATGTAGACTTGATTACTGTAATGCACTTTATGTTGGGCTCAGCCAGAAACTGCTGTCTCGGCTGCAATTAATTCAAAATGCTGCAGCCCGACTTTTAACAGGTACCAAAAAATTTGAGCACATCAATCCCATTTTAGCTTCTATGCATTGGCTACCGGTGCATTTTGGGGTTGATTTTAAAATTCTTTTATTTGTTTTTAAATGTCTTAATGGCCTCGCCCCACAGTATTTGTCCCACCTGCTTCAGCCATACATTCCCTCACACCCTCTAAGGTCGGCAGATCAGTCTCTTTTAAGAGTCCCACAAACAAAGAGGAAATCTAGAGGTGATCGTGCTTTTGCAGTTGCTGCCCCCAGACTACTGAACAGTCTGCCCCTGCACATTAGGCAGGCTGACTCTCTTGTAGCTTTTAAATCCTCTTTGAAAACAACCTTTTTCTCCCTGGCTTTTAACTCAGTCTGAGATGTTGACTTTTACTGTGTTATGTCTTTACTATGTTTTTATTGTTTTTTTATCTTCATGTGTTTTATATGCTTTTGTATTTGTGGACAGCACTTTGGCCAACTGGGTTGATTTTAAAGTGCTCTATAAATGAAGCTGAGTTGAGAATGAGTAATGGAAAAACCATTGTTAGTGCATTCTGATATTTACAGTTGTGTTCTGAATTATTCTACCCCTACTGAAATTGAGTGTTTTGGCCAGTTTGACATTGATTTTGATCATTTCAGTCATCTTGTTTACAATTAAATCAAAGAGGCACTTGTAAATCAGACAAATATAACATAACTTTTATAATGAAATAATTACAAATGTCTTTTCTGTGCTCACATCATTCAGTTTTATTCAACCCCCAAGTGACATAACTGGACAGGGTTGTTGTACTAAGATTGAATAACAGCTTTTAAACGGGAAGCATAGCTTGACACAAGTGTCTTGCAGAGATCTACGTGTATCTTCGCCCATTCTTCATGGGCAAAAGCCTCCAGTTCAGTCACATTCTTAGGCTTGCGCGCTGCAACTGCTTTTTTAAGTCCCACCAGAGGTTCTCAATCGGATTTAAGTCTGGTGACTGCGATGGCCACTCCAAAATGTTCCAGCCTTTAATCTGCAACCATGCTCTAGTGGACTTGGCGGTATGCTTGGGATCATTGTCCAGTTGAAAGGTCCAACGTCTCCCAAGTCTCAGGTTTGTGACGGACTGCATCACATTTTCATCCACTATCTCCTGGTACTGAAGAGAACTCATGGTACCTTGCACACGCTGAAGCTTCCCTGTACCTGTAGAAGAAAAACAGCCCCAAAGCATGATTGACCCCCGGCCATGCTTCACAGTAGGCAAGGTGTTCTTTTCTTCATAGGCCTTGTTCTTCCTCCTCCAAACATAGCGCTGATCCATGGGCCCAAACAGTTCTAATTTTGTTTCATCAGTCCATAGAACACTATCCCAAAACTTCTGTGGTTTGTCCACATGTCTTTTGGCATAATGCAGTCGACTCTTCTTATTTTTTGGAGACAGCAAGGGGGTGCGCCTTGGAGTTCTGGCATGGAGGCCTTCATTACGCAGTGTGCGCCTTATTGTCTGAGCTGAAACTTCAGTACCCACATCTGACAAATCTTTTTTCAGTTCCTCAGCAGTCACACGGGGACTTTTCTCCACTTTGCTCTTTAGGTAGCGCACAGCAGTCGAAGTCAGCATCTTCTTTCTGCCACGACCAGGCAGCGTTTCAACAGTGCCCTTTGTCTTGAATTTGCGAATGATACTTCCTATGATGTCTATGGTTTGTTTAACATCTTTGCAATCATCTTATAGCCATTGCCCTTCCTGTGAAGAGAAATCACCTGTTCTCTTGTCTTCCTGGACCATTCTCTTGACTTCACCATGTTTGTAAAAATACCAGTAAATGTCTAGAAGTAGCCGAGTATCACAGTCATTTTAAATCTGCCTAATTGGTGCTTATTATGCTTGATTGCTGCTCGTTGACATCCACAGGTGTTTTCAATACCCGATCGAAAACACTTGAATGAACCCCTGTTCTTAAGAGTGGTAGTCTTTAAGGGGTTGAATAATTGTGTCAATGAAGAAATCATAAAAAAAACATTGAATATTTCATGCAACAGATTATTTCAAGTAAAGATAAGTTAATTTTACAAGTAAATTCTAATTTGGAGTTTTTGTGTTGAATTAATTCTTTTCAAACGAGTAAATCTACTTAATTTTTTAGCTCACACGTTGCCGTTTTTCATGGCGTTGTATAAACGTGTTTTTAACAGTTAG